>JASANF010009568.1:0-13405 GCA_030248245.1 Trissonchulus sp. WLG1_4
TCCTTAAAAGATAAAGCAACTTTGAAAAATGAAGCTTTATAAGAAATTGGAGCTCTGTTTTGAAAATTGGAAAAACAAAGCTCGAGTTTTTTTATTGGAAAAATTAACTTTTATGTTCACTCTCTGCTAAACTCAGATACCATTGACTACGCCAAGTTTCTGTTAGAAAATTTTAACTCTAGTTATGTTCTACATAAATTTCTTGCCATAAAATGTTTTGTTTGTTTCCAAATTCTTGGAGCACAAACCATGTACCTTTAGTCAGTTTATGTGTCATAATTTTTTTATGCGTGGTCAAGCAAGGAGAATCCACATTCAGCCTTGTTTGTGGTTTTAGGTGGAGCTAAGGCAATTAATATCTGAACCAGCTTTCGTAGTGTTATTTCCTTATGTCTAATGTATGCTTGCTTTCAACATTATTTTGTCTTCTGTTGCAGAAATCGCAGTCTTCCCACGAAAGCTGGCCAAATCAGCAAAGTAGCCATGATGGACGGGGACCCCCTAGAATCCAAGCTCCTTCTGGGAGACGGGGGCATGGCTAGTTTCATTCCCGCCGCTCACAATGACCCCCTGGACCCATACGGCATGATGCCCCCCCACACGGGCTCCCTGGAACTGAGTCGTCTACCTCCCCGCGGACCCCAGGGCACCCATCCCCCCATCCCCATTGCCGAACTGGGCGCACACCTGGAGCGGCTGAAGGCCAACGAGGGGCTGCTGTTCTCGCAGGAGTACGAGTCCATCGATCCTGGCCAGTCCTTCACCTGGGAACACTCCACGCTGGACTACAACAAGCACAAGAATCGCTATGCCAATGTGATCGCCTACGACCACTCGCGAGTGGTGCTTAGTAGCCTGGACGGCGTTCCCGGCTCGGACTACGTCAATGCCAACTACTGTGACGGCTATGGCCGATCCAAGGCCTATATCGCCACCCAAGGCCCGCTGCAGGAGACCTTCGGGGACTTCTGGCGTATGCTCTGGGAGGAGAACACGGCGACCCTGGTGATGCTCACTAAGCTGGAGGAGCGCACCCGGGTCAAGTGTGACCAGTACTGGCCCGCCCGCGGCACGCAAACCTATGGGCTCATCTCCGTTACGCTCAAAGATACTATGGAACTGGCACATTACACCATACGTACCTTCGTGCTGCAAAAGGTTAGTATAGATAGACATGGACTATAGAGTGACTGACATATGATTAGTAAGTAGATAGATCACACAGATACATATTTATGTGTTGTGATATATTATGCATTTATGCAGTAATTTATGTCAATATTTACGAAATTTTGGGATCCGATAGGGGGCTGCCGACCGGGTTTAAGTATAGCTGGCGCACCTTTTTCATGTGGGCCGGGTTAGCTGCAAGTTCCGTTCTGTGAGCATTCGACAGCTTTCAGCGTTCTGCCAAGGTTTGGGAAAGTAACTTACATTAGCATGCGTAGTTACGTCCGCTTAGCCCAATAAATGTCAGTCAAGTTAAGTTGAGTAATAAAGTTTAGATACGACATTAAGTAATGCATTTAACCATCAACCCTTAGTCAGACTAACGTAGTCTCGTGTAGCCATACATGTAACGGGTCAAAAAATTTGGGGGGCGTCTTCGACGAAAATTTGGAAATCCTTCCCCCTGATCGACCAAATCATGCAAGTATGAGGAGACGGGATGGGGGCCCCGAAAATTTGGGCAAAATTTGGTAAAAATGGCACTTTTTGCGAAAATTTTACAAATTTTTGCAAAATTTAGCGATTTTTAGTCTATGAAGGGGGAGGGTCGCTAAAGTTTAGCCGGAGAGGCCTCCCCAAAATTTTGACCCCATTACATGTATGGACCAAATAACCCTAAATTTTGCAAAATGCCGACCATCTTCCCCTCATACATAGGTATAGGTATGCTTGCAATCCGGCGCAGGAATAAGCCCTACATTAACTTTCCTGTTTCAGACGGGCAGTGTGGACGTGCGTGAGATGCGTCAGCTGCAGTTTACAGCCTGGCCGGACCACGGCGTGCCCGAGCACCCCACGCCGTTCCTGGCCTTCCTCAAGCGCGTCAAGACCATCAACCCGGTGGACGCGGGCCCGGTCGTGGTCCACTGCTCGGCGGGCGTCGGGCGGACCGGGGCCTTCATCGTCATCGACATTATGCTCGATAGACTGCGCTATGAGAACACCGTCGATATCTATGCCACTGTCACTCTGCTCAGGGCCCAAAGGAATTACATGGTTCAGACTGAGGTAGGGTAATTTGTTGGATAGAGGTTTAGTAATTTAGTTAATACTAGGTGGTGTTTGTGCCAAGAGCAGATAAAAAATATGCATGATTCACATCTTTTGTGTACGTCACAGAATTTCGACATAAAAAGCAGATAATTATGAAATTATTAATTTAATGTAGTTCCAATAGTGAACGTAATGCTAAGTGATGTTTACCTACTCAAAGACAAATGAAAATGTCCGTAATCCACACAACGCCTACAGTCCACTTCACACAGTTTCAGCATAAAAAACTAAAAAGACAGCATTTTTATTATACCCTAGACTAGATGTATTCAGTAGTAGCCTTGCCCTACTCCTGTGTGAAGTACGAGTACTTAAAGTGATTAACGACAGCTCATCATCGTCTCAGTAGCTCAACGGTAGAGCGCTGGTCTGCAGATCCAGAGATGGGTGGTTCGACTCCTCCTGGGTCATTCTGATCATTGATGCTATCTCTCTTTCGGTAAGAATCCCCGCTCCCTTGCTTGACACCTGTGTTTCTGTGTTTGCAGGACCAGTATGTGTTTATCCACGAAGCAGTATTAGATGCCATTCAGTCTGGCAGCACAGAGGTGCCCATCAGCAAGCTGTACACGCACCTGCAGAAACTGATGCAAGTGTCGGGCGGGGGCGCCGGAATGGACGGTCTCAGTGGTATGGAACTGGAGTTCCGACACCTCACCGCCCTCAGGCTGCCCCACGCCACCACCAACGCTGCCCAGCTGCCGGCCAATAAGCCCAAGAATAGACTGGTCAATGTGCTGCCCTACGATGCCACCCGGGTGCCCCTGTCTGTCCTGAGGGGGGTAGAGGGCTCGGACTACATCAATGCTTCCTTCATGGACGGCTACCGGCGGCGGGGGGCCTATCTTGCCACTCAGGGCCCGCTGCCCAACACTCAGGATGACTTTTGGCGCATGCTCTGGGAGCACAACTCCACCATTGTGGTGATGCTGTGCAAACTGCGCGAAATGGGACGGGACAAGTGTCATCAGTATTGGCCCAGCGAGCGGGCTCAGCAGTACCAGCGCTGGGTGGTGGACCCCATAGCTGAGTACAATATGCCGCAATACGTACTGCGGGAATTCAAGGTGACCGACACGCGAGACGGGGCTAGCCGCACCCTGAGACAGTTCCACTACCTGGAATGGCCGGAACAGGGCGGGGTGCCCAAGTCGGCCGACTATTTCATTGACTTCATTGGCCAGGTGCACAAAACGCAGGAACAGTTTGGACAGGACGGCCCGATTACGGTCCATTGCTCGGCGGGCGTCGGGCGGACCGGAGTTTTCATTGCCCTCAGTCTGATCCTAGATAGGATGCGATACGAAAATGTGGTCGACGTTTTTACCACCGTCAAACTGTTGCGAACCCAACGACCGAATATGATTCAGTCCGAAGATCAGTATCACTTTTGCTATCAGGCAGCGCTGGAATATCTGGGATCGTTTGATCATTTCTCGTTACAATAGTTCTGTTAGCGTAGGTCGAAGGGCGAGTGGAATTCAGAAGCTGGTCACTAAGTTGTGACTGGATTTTATGGCTTTGATTTGTCTAGAAGGGAATTTGGGATATTTCTCATATATACCTACTTGCAGTATGTTCAGCATACTTGCATGAAAAAATGCACTTTTAACCTAAATATTTTTATCTATTATGGATTCTGTTTTTTTCAATATAATTTAATCATAAATTACTCTTAAAAAACCGATTACGTGAAAATCAGAATACGTGACAATTTCCCTAAAACCGGGTTAATTATTTTCATAGCTATTTCATACCTAATGGCGGTTAATTTCAACCTTTAACGAGTTTCTGAATTCCACCGTCTCTACCCCCCCCTCTTGTTGCTTTCCGCCCCCCCCTCCATTTTGCTGCAATACTATGCATGTCATTCACAGCTAACCGGCTCACGCGTAATGGCCTGCCCTCAGGCCATGTTTTGGGCTTATCTTGCAATGGATTTAGCTGATTAGATTATTGTTATGGATTTTTAGTGGGTTAGATTTAAACTGATTGTGTTTATTGTCTAATAACACATTGTCTCAACAACTATCAAATTTTTTGTCGGTTTGAATTGAATAACTTTTAAAAACTGTCTTCTCTAACTAGACGTTTTTTCCGCTGACACTTCAACAACCCGTGCTGTAAGTATTTGGATTTTGTTTTGTTTCACCGATTTGGTTCAAGCTTAGCGCTGCTACTAACTAACACAAAGCATCGCATTTCATACACTTTTAATATGATCATGTTTTACCATCAAAACCGTGTTTTTACATAACCACGATTGTTAAATATTGTTGATAAGGTTCAAATCTGATCCACTCTAAATCATGAAAAGTACGATTCCATGACTCATATTTTTCCATAGTACATAAACGTAATATGAAAGATTAAAGTATATTTTTGAATAATATGTATGTTTAGTCGTTTAGATGAGACTCTTTTTATTTATGAACTTAAACATAAATGTTTATTTTAATATAATGACTTTCGGTACTAATTCCACGAAGATCCCCCCCCCCCCCCCCGCCCCCCCCCCCAACAAAACAAACACACAACACACCACAAAAAAACCACCACCCAGCGCTGGTACTGCTGAGCCCGCTCGCTGGGCCAATACTGATGACACTTGTCCCGTCCCATTTCGCGCAGTTTGCACAGCATCACCACAATGGTGGAGTTGTGCTCCCAGAGCATGCGCCAAAAGTCATCCTGAGTGTTGGGCAGCGGGCCCTGAGTGGCAATAGGCCCCCCGCCGCCAGCCGTCCATGAAGGAAGCATTGACATCCCCCTCTACCCCCCTCAGGACAGACAGGGGCACCCGGGTGGCACGTAGGGCAGCACATTGACCGTCATCTTGGGCTTATTGGCCGGCAGCTGGGCAGCGTTGGTGGTGGCGTGGGGCAGCCTGAGGGCGGTGAGGTGTCGGAACTCCAGTTCCATGCCACTGAGACCGTCCATTCCGGCGCCCCCGCCCGACACTTGCATCAGCTTCTGCAGGTGCGTGTACAGCTTGCTGATGGGCACCTCTGTGCTGCCAGACTGAATGGCATCTAATACTGCTTCGTGGATAAACACATACTGGTCCTGCAAACAGAGAAACACAGGTATCAAGCAAGGGAGAGGGGATTCTTACCGAAAGAGAGACAGCATCAATGATCAGAATGACCCAGGAGGAGTCGAACCACCCATCTCTGGATCTGCAGACCAGCGCTCTACCGTTGAGCTACTGAGACGATGATGAGCTGTCGTAAATCACTTTAAGTACTCGTACTTCACACAGGAGTAGGGCAAGGCTACTACTGAATACATCTAGTCTAGGGTATAATAAAAATGATGTCTTTTTAGTTTTTTATGCTGAAACTGTGTGAAGTGGACTGTAGGCGTTGTGTGGATTACGGACATTTTCATTTGTCTTTGAGTAGGTAAACATCACTTAGCATTACGTTCACTATTGGAACTACATTAAATTAATAACATCATAATTATCTGCTTTTTATGTCGCAATTCTGTGACGTACACAAAAGATGTGAATCATGCATATTTTTTTATCTGCTCTTCGCACAAACACCACCTAGTATTAACTAAATTACTAAACCTCTATCCAACAAAATACCCTACCTCAGTCTGAACCATGTAATTCCTTTGGGCCCTGAGCAGAGTGACAGTGGCATAGATATCGACGGTGTTCTCATAGCGCAGTCTATCGAGCATAATGTCGATGACGATGAAGGCCCCGGTCCGCCCGACGCCCGCCGAGCAGTGGACCACGACCGGGCCCGCGTCCACCGGGTTGATGGTCTTGACGCGCTTGAGGAAGGCCAGGAAGGGCGTGGGGTGCTCGGGCACGCCGTGGTCCGGCCAGGCTGTAAACTGCAGCTGACGCATCTCACGCACGTCCACACTGCCCGTCTGAAACAGGAAGTTAATGTAGGGCTTATTCCTGCGCCGGATTGCAAGCATACCTATACCTATGTATGAGGGGAAGATGGTCGGCATTTTGCAAAATTTAGGGTTATTTGGTCCATACATGTAATGGGGTCAAAATTTTGGGGAGGCCTCTCCGGCTAAACTTTAGCGACCCTCCCCCCTCATAGACTAAAAATCGCTAAATTTTGCAAAAATTTGTAAAATTTTCGCAAAAAGTGCCATTTTTACCAAATTTTGCCCAAATTTTCGGAGCCCCCATCCCGTCTCCTCATACTTGCATGATTTGGTCGATCAGGGGGAAGGATTTCCAAATTTTCGTCGAAGACGCCCCCCAAATTTTTTGACCCGTTACATGTATAGCTACACGAGACTACGTTAGTCTGACTAAGGGTTGATGCTTAAATGCATTACTTAATGACGTATCTAAACTTTAGTACTCAACTTAACTTGACTGACATTTATTGGGCTAAGCGGACGTAACTACGCATGCTAATGTAAGTTACTTTCCCAAACCATCGCAGAACGCTGAAAGCTGTCGAATGCTCACAGAACGGAACTTGCAGCTAACCCGGCCCACATGAAAAAGGTGCGCCAGCTATACTTAAACCCGGTCGGCAGCCCCCTATCGGATCCCAAAATTTCGTAAATATTGACATAAATTACTGCATAAATGCATAATATATCACAACACATAAATATGTATCTGTGTGATCTATCTACTATTCATATGTCAGTCACTCTATAGTCCATGTCTATCTATACTAACCTTTTGCAGCACGAAGGTACGTATGGTGTAATGTGCCAGTTCCATAGTATCTTTGAGCGTAACGGAGATGAGCCCATAGGTTTGCGTGCCGCGGGCGGGCCAGTACTGGTCACACTTGACCCGGGTGCGCTCCTCCAGCTTAGTGAGCATCACCAGGGTCGCCGTGTTCTCCTCCCAGAGCATACGCCAGAAGTCCCCGAAGGTCTCCTGCAGCGGGCCTTGGGTGGCGATATAGGCCTTGGATCGGCCATAGCCGTCACAGTAGTTGGCATTGACGTAGTCCGAGCCGGGAACGCCGTCCAGGCTACTAAGCACCACTCGCGAGTGGTCGTAGGCGATCACATTGGCATAGCGATTCTTGTGCTTGTTGTAGTCCAGCGTGGAGTGTTCCCAGGTGAAGGACTGGCCAGGGTCGATGGACTCGTACTCCTGCGAGAACAGCAGCCCCTCGTTGGCCTTCAGACGCTCTAGGTGTGCGCCCAGTTCGGCAATGGGGATGGGGGGATGAGTGCCCTGGGGTCCGCGGGGAGGTAGACGACTCAGTTCCAGGGAGCCCGTGTGGGGGGGCATCATGCCGTACGGGTCCAGGGGGTCATTGTGAGCGGCGGGAATGAAACTAGCCATGCCCCCGTCTCCCAGAAGGAGCTTGGATTCTAGGGGGTCCCCCTCCATCATGGCTACTTTGCTGATTTGGCCAGCTTTCGTGGGAAGACTGCGATTTCTGCAACAGAAGACAGAATAATGTTGAAAGCAAGCATACATTAGACATAAGGAAATAACACTACGAAAGCTGGTTCAGATATTAATTGCCTTAGCTCCGCCTAAAACCACAAACAAGGCTGAATGTGGATTCTCCTTGCTTGACTACACATAAAAAAATTATGACACATAAACTGACTGAAGGAACATGGTTTGTGCTCCAAAAATGTTGGAAACAAACAAAACATTTTATGGCAAAAAATTTAGAACATAACTAGAGTTAAAATTTTCTAACAGAAACTTGGCGTAGTCAATGGTATCTGAGTTTAGCAGAGAGTGAACATAAAAGTTAATTTTTCCAATAAAAAACTCGAGCTTTGTTTTTCCAATTTTCAAAACAGAGCTCCAATTTCTTCTAAAGCTTCATTTTTTAGAGTTGCTTTATCTTTTAAGGCGGTAGAGTAGTTTTCGAGGTTTTTGAAGGTTTTGACATCAGAAAGTACGTAAAATTTTAGGTGTTTTTGTTTTTAAAATGGTAGTTACGTTTTCGCAGCTTTTTTCAATGTTCTATTTTGTAGCAATTACTAAATCAATTTACAAGCGGTCCTTTGCATATTATTAATCAACTTATTTTTCACAAAATTACAATTTTTCACGTGTCGATATTACTCATAGTGTGCACACCAACTATTTTGGTGAAGCTTATCAGCTCACTTTCATGCATTTTCCCCCGTATTTCGTCATTTCTTCATTATGGTAAAAAAATTCCGCATACAGTCAAGCAATTTATCACTCATTGTGCTCAAAAATGGATTTCAAAAAAAAAATAATTAAGTTGAATAGGGCCTCATTGGGGTCAGCTAAGCACAGTTTGCCCGTACCCGTTGAAAAAATGGTGAACAAAAGTTTAGAAAATGACGTTTCAGGAGACTGAAGAAAATTTGCAATTTTTGAAGGGGTTTATTAGCACTGCCATTCTCTTGGCTGCTGTGACATATACTAACCAAATTTTGCGGGTATAATAGATGCATAAGGGACTATACACATGTAAATTATGGTGTCAAGTGGTCATTTGTATTTTTGGGTTGCCGACCAGTTGCGAAGCAAAGGCAACCCTTTTGTATTTATGTATATATATATATATATATGCGTTAAAAATATGGTAATAAATACAAGTTTTATTTAGCCTGTACTTCGGCCTGTGTCAGGCCTTCGATGGGCTATATACTAAATTACAAAAGAATCATATGATCGTAGTCATAGCTATTCAATCCCGCTGGCTCAAAAAGAGTTCCCATGTTATCTATCCAAGTGGCTTCACACGTTTTCCTATCTTGCTCGTTGTTGTTAAAGTTTTGTTGTAGAACTACCACTTGCATATCGGAACAGCTGTGGTTTGGTAGATTATAGTGTCTTGCTATTGTAGTATTGCAGTTGGGCAGCAGTTTGCGTTTATCTTGTTTTGACTTGGCAAGATTTACTATACAGGCTCTGTGCGCATTGATTCTAGAACGTAATTGTTGACCTGTTTCGCCAATATATTGCGCTGCGCATTGTTTACATTCAATTAGGTAGACAAGATCTGTTGATTTGCAGGTACCGTCTGATCTAATCTTAAACCAAATACCACTTTTTGAACTACGCACGTGTGTTGTGGTAGTCATTAATTCGCAGCAACGACAACCATGGCCTCCCTTGCAAGCCTCTGATTTGTAGTGCCTTAAGCTTGGGGCATTTGTTGTAAATTTTGACCGCACTAATGCATCACGAAGATTTTTATGCTTTGAGTAAGCAATAGTTGGTGGATCGGGTGGTTCTTTTTCAGCTGCACAATAGGCTGCTGTTAGTAGTGAGTGGTTTTGACGCAGGGTGCGATGCAGCACTGAAGGTAATGAGTGATAAAAAGGCAGACATATGATATGTCGCTTCGTGGTTTTCTTGGGCTCTTTGCCTAGAATATCGGTCCTCTTGCTAGGTACTTTCTTTATTTGTTTTTGAATGTGGTTGTTGTCATATCCACGTTGAGTAAAATTGTGCGTTAACAGTTGCAGTTGGTTATCATATTGCAGATCATCGGAGCAGATCTTCTTTAACCGTAGCGCTTGACTGTACACTATGCTTTGTTTTGTTTTTCTGGGATGGTAGCTTTTAGCATTTAGATATTGATGTTTATCCGTCGGTTTTGTGTGTAGATCAGTACGTATCCGTCCGTCGTTAGTTAATGTCACTCGAACGTCCAGAAAAAGTAGCCCTAGTGCTTGAAATGTCAACAGTAAACTTGATTGAATTGTGTTCTGTGTTTATACATCGTATAAAATTTTCTAGGTTGTCTCTGTTTTCAGTCCATACACAGAAAATATCGTCAATATATCTATACCAAAGCAGCGGTTTCGTCACAGAGTTTGTTATAAGTTTTTTCTCTAGCGCTCCCATAAAAATATTTGCGTAAGATGGAGCCACACGAGTTCCCATTGCAGTGCCTTGTATTTGAACATAAAAACAATTACAATTACGAAACAGGTCAACAATTACGTTCTAGAATCAATGCGCACAGAGCCTGTATAGTAAATCTTGCCAAGTCAAAACAAGATAAATGCAAACTGCTGCCCAACTGCAATACTACAATAGCAAGACACTATAATCTACCAAACCACAGCTGTTCCGATATGCAAGTGGTAGTTCTACAACAAAACTTTAACAACAACGAGCAAGATAGGAAAACGTGTGAAGCCACTTGGATAGATAACATAGGAACTCTTTTTGAGCCAGCGGGATTGAATAGCTATGACTACGATCATATGATTCTTTTGTAATTTAGTATATAGCCCATCGAAGGCCTGACACAGGCCGAAGTACAGGCTAAATAAAACTTGTATTTATTACCATATTTTTAACGCATATATCGAGACGTTTATTATATATATATTTATAAATATATATATATATATATATATATATATATATATATATATATATATATATATATATATATATATATATATAAGAAAGAAGAGAATACTGAATAAGAAAGAAGACTGAGACTAAACTAGCTACAGAGTCGCAAAAGGTCGCAGCCTTTCTTATTCTGTTTCGACAAAGCTCATGCGTGCAACATATTATGGACTGTACGGGTATACATCTTGCATACTCATATAGTATACATATAAATTTATATACTAGCTTAATACATATTACATTGTTATCGTTTCTGCTTTATTGTCTTAAAAGGATATTATAATATTTATAGTATATACCAAGGGCGTACCCAGTAACATTTTACACAAGGGTAGTCCACCCAGACCTTGCAACTTTGTGGTTTGGTAATCTTGGGTTTGTAATGCTTAAATTGTTAAAAAGTGCATTTTGTAAGTGTTAAAATTGCTAAATAGTGCATTTAGCCAGCCAGCCAGCCCCCAAATTTTCTTCAAGTGGATTTTGTCTTCCTTTCGGTTTTTATCGCCCGGTCGAAAAAAATTTCCGATACGTCCTTAATTGAGCAAATTCGGCCTAAAAATAAAAATTTTCTCCAATTTTTTCCAGGGGGCTATCGCCCCTAGACCCCTGTGAGTGTGTGTTAATTGCTTTTAGGATTATCTTTCTTAAAAGCGTGTGTACGTGTACATGAGTGCATTGTGTACAGTTTGCTTGCTTAGTACACTATATCGCTTATCCTTTTAGCTGTGTTACTGTAGCCAAATCGACAATTTGATAGTGAATTTGTGGTATATAATGTAATTCTGTAATCTTTTAAAAAAGGGGTTGCAGGGATTTTTTGCGTAAAAACTGTATATATTTTAAAAGCTGGGGCCTGTTAAAAGGAGTCCGGTTCCGGTGTTTTTAAGTCGTTCCGGTTCCGGTTCCGGTTCCGGTCGATCCCTGATATCCATATATATATATATATATATATATATATATATATATATATATATATGTGTACGTTTGGAACAAAAAGTGTTCTTCACAAACTGTGGCTATCTTTAGAGCAAGATGTAAATTGATGGTGCAAATTCAAATCAGCAAATTCGTAGTGAGCGTTTACGGCAGATACAAGCAACACTCCAAAAGCAGAGTAGAGTATGATAATGTTACATGGAAAGACAGTCAATATGCAGATCAGCATTGCACTCAGTTCCTGTATTGGGATTCATTATGAATCTGAATACTGAAGTCTGAACAATCTTAGATTACAAAAAATGACGCTAAACAAAAAGTTTATTTGTTTCAAAAATCGAACCCTGGACAATAGAATCCTTGCATCCTACACGACCAAAATTGTTCAATGCTGTAAAAAATGCACGTGTTGACTTCTTTACAATGAAAATAGCAAAAAAATGCAGACCAATTTCACACAAAGCATGTGTATTATATTCTGGTGTGCGCGTTGGTAATACGGATAATACAGTAACTGTGCAATTAATGATATACATAGTTATATAGAGTGTGGGATTTTTTTGTGCGACTTACGATGGCGAGCTACACATGGGCTCGGGGTCGTCATACTTGTGACTCATGCATCTGAAATTAGGATCTGGGATAGACACAATTCCTGGGGTGGGATGGGGTTGGCACACAGTCATGTACTGCAAGAAGGGGGTACTGGACACTGCTATGGAAATTGCCAAAACACAGAGAGAAACGGGTTACCAAATAATCTGCCGAGAGTGTATAAATAGTAATAAGCAAATTTAGATAAAACCTAGTTATCAACGCAAATAATTGATACTTTAAAATTTCAAGGTACTAGGCATATTATAAGATAGTAGATATTGTGTATATACTCTTGCTATATCTCCAGACAAATGTTTAAATACTATTTATAGTGAAAAGCTGCTCCCCAAAGTTGAATAAGACTTTGAAAAAAGCAGATAACTCGTAGCAATTGAAGTAAAAAAAAGCAGCGGCTTTTACCAGTATCAAGAGCCCAGAAGTACCGCTGAGCATACATGGGCGTGGGGCGGATTTGGGGGGGTTTTCACCCCCCCCCAGACAGGTCCGTCACCCCCCCAGATTGTTTTGAAGGTAGCTCACGAAGCAAAAATTAGTGGCTCACGAAGCGAAATTGGTGGGAAAAGTTGCTCCGCACCCACCCCCCACCCCCGGTTAGGGTTTCTGTTAGGGTTAGGATCTCAAGTTCGTTAATCCGATGAAATTTTACTTTTCTATTTCAAAAAATGGTTAGTCTCTGAATTAATTGAAAACCAAAAATTTGGCCAAATGAAATCCAGACTTTGGCTTGATTCACACCAAATAATTGATAACAGATAATGAGCCACCCAATCAAAATGCAGCTTAGTAATTCATTTATTTGGCCAGTGTGAGTTAGGCTACACCATTCCATGGAATTCGGCTACTATTGTTAAGGAATGGAATGAATTAGGCTAATGAAATTATTTCAGTCAGGTATTGTGAAATTAGCCAGTCTAAAAAATTAAGGCAGATTATCTTGATTTAGACAGCGGACAAGTATCCAGTGGCCCATAGAACATTTTCTCAAATTATGCTGCTATCGTGAAACTTGACTAAATTATTCATTAACATTAGATAGACGATAACTTGTTTGTCTGGTGAGATTTTTAAAGCAGGGGGGGAAAAAAAACCGGGTTAACAAATGCTTAGCTAACTCATTTTTGCAAACATAATAACATTCACACTCATTAGTCACGTTCAAACTCAATTTTGTTCTCATCCCTGTTGCATAGACCCTAAACGTTGCTAGCAATACGCAACGCGAACGAAGTAAGTCACATA
>JASANF010009569.1:0-31606 GCA_030248245.1 Trissonchulus sp. WLG1_4
CACTGGCACTTGCGCAAGCACAAACACAGACACAAGCACAGCCGGTTCACACTGCAGAAAATTCTGCACAAGCACAACGCTTGTTCAAAATTTTATCTTTTGCACAAGCATAGCCAGTCAGCGTAGAGATTCTGGAGCTGTCAGTTTGGATATAGGCATAATAGAATAAAAAAAACTGAACGATGTGACATTGGGGGGGGGGGGGGAAACTTGTCGGAATGAATCTCGTACCTACTGAAAAATGAATTACGTTGATGTTTTTCTTCTTTCTTTGAATTTTACATTTTGTTTAGTTTGAAATCAAATTTTTGTTTCAACTTTAGTTTTTCGCTTCTTTCCTGTGTAGTTTTCCTCTTCCATAAAAGATACCGAGAAGGTTTCAAAAGCCTTCGGAATTTTTAGCATGACGAAAACACTATTTCTGAACAGAAAAGACGTTACACTGGCGCACTTAAATTTGATTGGCTGGGCTTGTGCTTGTGCAAGTTCCTGTGTGAACGCCTAGGCGTTGTGCTTGTGCCTGTGCTTGTACAAGTGCCAGTGTAAAATCCGGCCTTAATTTATGTAATTTGCTGATGGACGATGAATTTGTAATAGGGATTGGTAATTTCAAGGGGGGAATAATGTAAAAGACCCAATTTTTGTATGAAAAGTGAGTACTAAATAAGCTAGCTGGAAATACATCAAGTGGAAATGTGGCTAATTCCCTAAAATTTTAAGAATTTGATTTAGCAGTTCTATTTTGTTTTATCTGGTTCTGTTGTACATATGTGTACAAAATTATTGCAGCGCAAAAGCTAATTATTCTTATTTGTTGTATTTTTTCGCCCTACAACTTCCATGGTTTGTTCTGTTCGTTATGTGTTTAGGCTGTATATGTTTGAATTTGCCTATGAAAAATGTAATTTATATGTGTAGTTCTCAATAAACGTTTATTCAATATATAGTGTTTTTTGCATCAATGCAATTTCTTCTTGGAGCTCTGGCTTGTGTTCAGGTTCGACACTTTCCGGGTGTTTAACTTTACTAAACGTAGCATAACAGAGATTCTTTGTGAAGCTCTTGGCCTTAGTTTAAAGTCATAATATGTACAGTCTTTTTGTTATGTGCACAACATTTGAGTACAACATGTGCATACTTAGATTTTTTGTGATTTGTGTAAGCTTTGAACAAAATGACCGTGCTTTTAATAAAATGCATTTTTTAAAAATCCAGATCATTGAGATCCCGATTTTGGCTTTTTTGACCAAGCGAAAGGACTAGCATTTATGCTGAAGATGGCTTATTTAAAAATGGCTTTACAGATTCATTTCGGATTGGTATAATCTGGGTCTGAGTACGATTTGATTGACTAGAGATTTTGTTAATTTCATGAATATACAAAAAATGGAGTGTGCAGAGTGCCGGGCTATGGATGTTTTACGTTTTTTGTGCACATACTACAGAAGCGACTATACGATCACTTTAAAATGCTAAGGGGCGCGTGCTATCAAAGCACAACGACATAGTTCATCTGATAACTCTGTTTGTTGATCTGAAGGCTGTGAGCAACTCCCGTCAATGAAATGTAACCGTTTTAACGAAAACTTGGTATTTAGTAAATTGATGATAAAGTTTTGTATTGATGGACAATACAGTACTATTCAAAATCAACTGTGTACTATGAAACCACCTTCAGCTTCATTTTACTTCATAAATTTTGAAACTGACTCTAGTTTCAATGTAAGCGTTTTGAATGCTGGCTTTTCGTATCTTCTAGTTGCAAGCTTCAGCTTAAAGTGAAGCTAGAGTCAACTTCAGCATCAGGAAGTTAAACAGATTTCGGATGCAGCTGGCTTCATACTCGGTTGATTTTGATTACTACTGCAGTACATAACATGTAATTCACAAATCGGAACACGTTTACGTATAACTATTTTGAAACAGAAGCACACAAGATTGTAGAAAACTATAACAAAACAACGTCACTGTGTATGTAACATGTAAACCATTTTTTATTACTAAATATCTATGATCTGAGAGAAGTTCGGACCAACTACGTTGAGGGCGAAGGCTAATCCGTGATAAGGTACTCTTTGATTAAATTGGTTGGTCGTAAGAGACAACATCACGGTCTGGTCGAGACATAGTTAAGTCACTGAAAACTTAATTTTGGCATTGAAAAGCAGTCCAATTGGATTATTTTTTCAAACTATTTGATTCAATTTTTAGTGCTATTTCGGCGGAGCAGAGAGCTATCGTCTGCCTCCGGCAAAGACATGGTAATAGATCTATTTGTCTGTGTTTTAGGCACTGGATGGCCGTGTGAGAGGATTTCTGCTTTTTTTCATCACTAAGAACATGCATGTGAGTAAAATGGTTAAATCCGTGCTACATAGCAACATAGTTTATTGCAAGAAACTATGATAACCTTGATTGAATAGCGCTAAGATTACCAAGTCTGGACATTTAAAAAAAAACTTGATGAAAAATTTTAGAAGTGGAAACTGGTTCTTATAAAGTTGTAGATAGTCCTGCAAGTCTTCCCTTATCCGACATCGGTAGATTGGTAATCATAACCAGAGATGGGTACATGAGAAATAGGAAGCGTGCTCAGGCTGGACTTCGAGATAGGGTGCATAACTAAAGTCTGAAAAAATGTTGGACCCTGAGACAAAAAAACAGGCGATTTCATTACGAAAAGAACGTATTGCAAGCATCAAGAGTACAGCGAGTAGTCACAAAAATCAGACCACCTGTTCAGTCTTGGGGTTCAGCAATTTCTGGTCAGACTTTCACTTTAGAATGACTGGGATGATGACTGAACAAATAAAGACTTTGAATGTGGTTTAGTCATTAGTGGTAGCAATGAATAGGTTCTTGCTGCAAGTATAGTATAGTTAGTTTCTGCAATACCGAGATAACTCGTGCTACGTGTTAAACAGTTAGATCATATATTAAGTATTGCATTACTTTATAGTAAAAAGTACAGTCAAGCGTTGCGCAACCCCTCTTTTTGGATCACGAAAAATATATTTTTCACTGTACCTGAAGTAGCGGACATTGGAGTGTTGGTACAAACATGCTGCTTTTTCAGCAAAAATGTCATTGATCTGAATTTGTCGGAAGTCTGTTTTTTGATGCGACTTGTTTAGGAGTACGACTGTGTGAGGCAACAGAATACTAACAAGAGAGTCTGTACTTCAGCAGGAACTAGTAAAATTTGTGTCGGCTTTTGAAAGCTTCATTAGTTGACCTTTTGACCCACCGATCTCTGTGCAAATTTAAACGAGCAGATGGTTTTGCACTGTCACTGCAGTTTACCAATTAACTCTGTCTCCTGTTGCTTTATTGTTGTCCTTTCAAAATTTAAGGGGTGGCATTGATCTAAAACAGTTTAAATCTATAATTACTACGTATGTAATTCTAATTTTAAATTAGCTCTTTTAACAGTACAGAGTTTTATTGTGCGCTTTCGTTTTCGAATTTTGAATTTAATGAAATTTCCTTATCCCGGTCTTCCTTCACCAAAAATTGACCTTTGACATGTAAATTGAAATTTGTTTGTAAAATTATAGCATGACTAATTATTTAGGCCAGTCAGTTGAGGCAGTGTCGAAGTTGCCTCGGTATGCAAATATTCGAAAACCACCTGTCCCCTTTCTCCGTACAGTGGTGGGAACGAACCACGAGAGGTCAGCTGAGGGCAGGCCACTCAGGAAACCCAGCTGCCACCCCAGTTTATTACCGTACAACGCATGATTACTCTACTGGGCTGATTTAGACCGATAGAAATTTTATGTTTTACGGTTACCTGGCGCCAGTTCTGGTACAAGTGGATAGTTATGCTTTGATTTATTGATTAGGCGATTTTTTCTTTAGGCTTTTGATTCTATAATGTTAGTTTATGTTAAACAAACTTTTTCTTGGTTTTGTATATTGTGGTCACTGGTCAATGAGGGTTGCTTTGGGATTAATGCGTTCAACCAGGCTCACGAAGTGTTGCAGTTAAAAGTGACGTAGTGTAGATTTTAAAAATAATTTCAGTTTTTCGGTAATGATTTAGGTATGTGTACCGATGTTTCGTTGCGATGCAAAACATGCAAACTGTGGTTATCTGAGGTTTGCGTAGCCAGCATTTCGCACGTGTTGAAAATCAACCATTTTTCTTCTAACATGCAATTAACTTTTGTGCATTCCACCAAAGAGTTTGCGTGCTTTACTTGTGCAATAAATAGCAAGAAAATTTTACTTAATGTTGAATCATAACTTATTTCTAATGTTAGACAACATTGTTTAATGCAAAACTTATTACTTCATTGTTACACAAATCTCGATAGCCTGAAGCTGACCCCAGCGTCAGCTGATTGTAATCCTGTTCCACTTTCAAATTCAAATCTTTTAGGTCATGCCCTTTTGTTTGATTCTGAGATTAGGCGGTACCATTCCAAAGAGTGCTGGTTTTAGTACTTTACAGCGGATTAATTAAACGTTCTTTTGTTGCGCAAACAATAGTTGAACTTTTGACCTATCCCTGGGTCGTTGGTAAGGTTAGTAGTAGCCGGTCACTACTATCTTTGTCTAGACGGCAGATGCTTGCTTTTGTATTTGGTAACGAGCATATAAGGTCCATATAATAGGAATTCTACTTTTGCCTGGGTGTTGCAGACTCAAATATGGTAAAATTTTGTTGCCGTCTGTGAATAAAACTGGCAGAATAACACGACAGAATGAGTATCTACCGTATTAACCTTTTACCTGATTTTCTGAAATCTACCAACTTGCTCAGAAAGAAATTCAGTGTAGTCCATTGTGGTGCCCCTCCCCAGCCGTTGTTATATCCTCCGTTTAGTGGCTACAGCTAAGCAGGTGTAATATTGCAAAAGACCATTGCTAAATTGCGTCTTGATGACCGTAAAAACGCTCACCACCTAAGATATAATTGGCCCCTGGTTTTATAGACTTGCTCCATTAAACATTAGAGAACTCTGCCTCACCTGCCCCAAATTTACGAGGTTCACCAATTTTGCGGTGAAATGCGTGATCAGAAATATAAGTTAACGTTTTGCCGTCTGAAACTTTTCAGTAGTAATGGTCTATTCGTGTTTTCAGTTTTAACTTAGACCCTCCTGAAATTTTGCTAGCCCGCAAACTATGTACTAGACCTGTGGGTCCATTTAGCGTAATTTTGCGTAATAGAGGGGCGGTGAGTCTGCAGTAGTTATTTCAAAGCAACCTGTCAGCCAAATTACAATGAATTACTGTTTGTCTGTCTGGTACTGTGGAATATCAGTTATCATCGATATGATATGATCGTCTAGTCTTCCAGAGTCCCTTGTGGCGATGCGGGCACTAAATTGTCTCATCTCAAGCACCTGATCCCCTCTTTGACGTAATCTTGATCCTATTTGACAAATTTTCTGACCTAACGCTGATATGAGGACTTCGTGTTTCAGCAATTTCAAGCCCGGGGAGGGGGAGAGGATTTCATACATACAGATGTGAATTTAGTTAAACTTGTGCAACAGCTTCGCAGAATCCATTCGATGTAAATTATATATATACGACTCTGTAATTTTATTTGTTAGTAATTTGCATATATATCACCTCATTGGCCCCCGCCTTAAAATTTCTACTACTGCGTACCAGAGGTCAGAAAGGTCAAGCTTTGTTCATCCTTATGCCATGTGTTATGTGTCCCTTTTGCGTAACCTTAGTGCTTGACCTCCCAAACGGTTTGCAAAATCGCCTCAGTTCTGTGTTATACTGTGTTTGCTAGCCGTAGATTGAGCGAAGCCAAGTCAGTTTGCTCTTTTACGTCTCTGCAAACGGCTATGTAGCGTCAGTAACTCTTTCTTCGAGTTTAACTAAGCTAGCTAAATAATGGTAAAGTGAGATCTAAATTGAATTAGTTGATCACGTTGTTTGGTTTTAGCTGTTTTTCAGTAAGATCACACTTTCCGAGTTGTCACGTAGGTTCAAAACGGGATTGCTTCATTTTTCAGATTTCTTCTTGTAAAATATGTATCTATCACGAAACGCATCTGACTAGACTATGTATGCTGTATTGCTGTCACTATCACCCGTACAGGATATTTTATATTGGTTTGTTCTGTTGTTTTCAGATATATACTGCCCTTGCTTCCTGGACTACAAATTGTGTTTACAATGGTGCTAACGATCGCCCCTGTCCCCTCCGCCTACAGGACGCCTTACAAATCCAGCCCGTCAGGGAAATCAAAAAAGTCAAAGGCTGGCAAATCTGCGATCATCCACACCCAACCAGCCAAATCGTGGAAAGCGAAGCAAGATACAAAGTATGAGTTGACTTATAAATTAATTTTTTTATATATAGTAAACATATAATTTTTTAATATACTGACGAACTATTTGCAGCTAGATTATCTGCGGTGTTTCAACGTTATCAACTCGAATTACAAAAAACATAGAGTAAAAGTCTTGTCATTTAAGTCGGTGTCACTCTATTTTGGGCTGCCCTACTTTGCGTATCGAAAATACTAAACGCGACAAACTTTTTGTATTCCCTTCACTATCTCAGGAATCAATTAGCTCATGTAGAGGGCGCTTTTCCGCATAGTTTTCCAGTTCCATACACAATTAACGTTATGATTGTGTCATTAGGGACTGTAAGCTTTTCAAGAATTGTATGAATAAATTACAGTAATAGGATCTTCTGTATACCGTTATATTTTCACAGTAGCTAAATCAGTTTCCTAGCCATTATTTTTGTCATACTTTATATACATAGTTTTTCCGACAAAACTTGACATTTCCACATCAGAAAATTTTCTGTTCGCCTTTAGTTTGGCGCTGAATAGTGAAGTATTTTTTGGCCTGTACTATTTAATTATTTATCATTTTATATGTTACATAAAAAAGCCTGTCCGCCCTAGCAGGTCTTATCACAGGCGACGAACCATTCATTTTTAATTAGACTCAGAATGCTTTTTTGGTAGCTCTTTTAGGCTACTTTTGCAGGTAATATTCATGCCAAATCTTGTTAAAAACACAAAATTTAAAGTTGAAACTTGAAAATTATTAATTTCTGAATGAGTTCTTTTTCCCATTTTACGAAACTATTTTAATACTATTTTGTTTTGTGTAAAACTATTATTGTTTAATTTGGTAGTTGCATTAAAGTCTCAGTAAAAGATGCTTCACACTGCGACAAAAAGAAACACGCTATTTCATCAATAAAAGAACGATATAATTAGGCCATCAACAGTAGAGCGAGTAGTCACAAAAATCATGCCTCCCGTTTTGTTTCCGGGTTCAGCAACTTCTGGTCGGACTAGTTTATTTGTACGGACGCACATACATAGTTAGAGCCGACGTAACACTCTTGTAGTTGTAATACTTCTGAAGGATCTATCGAGGTTTAACCATAAATGTTGCAGACTTAGCAGGTGGTGGTAGCGAAAGTTTCTATTCATACTACATACATAGGTAACTTATGGCTTTCACTTATAAAGTTCCTGCTTCTTTTCTAAAAATTATACAGGCTCTACCAGAACACTTCCGCTAGAGTGGGTCTGAGTGCATAACTCAGCGACTGTGGTAGCAAAGTTAGATGTACTCCACACCGAGTCTAGTAAAGGTTTCGTAGCTTAGGTTCGCTTACTATAGAGTATGTAATTATCATAATTAATTATAAGCTTTTCTGTCAACAAAGTTTGTACTGTCCAGCAAAGTCCAATTGTGCACGTAGGCTCTTTCACTAACACCAAAACATGGGCCAAGTGTGTGCGTAGTGGGGAGTCCTTCAGGTATAAAAGCACTTGCTACACAGTATACTCAGAAAGTGTTAGCTTTCTGTGTCATGTTACAGGGAGAGCGGAATTATATGTTTGTAGCAAAAGCAGAATATTTGCATGAAAATTGGAACTGAGCTCGAGTCTTGTCATGTTTCTGCCTAACCAGGCCATTAATTAGACCTGTTTCTCACTTCAGCTGGCTTCGGGAATTTTTCCATGTTGTATTATGTAGGCAAACTTTCGTGTGAGTCTTGTTGGTTTTGGTTCTCTGCATATTGTGGGCTGAAAGTTTTAAATTAAGTTTAGCCAGGCTTTAAAGTTCCATGAAATTTCCAACCATATGAGCCGCATGTTTTTCCTGACAGAAGCAAATTAACGTCTCTTGTTTCAATGTAAAGTTCAACGCGTCTTTAGCTCTCCCTATGCTAATTATTATTGGTTGAATGTGTTTTGTGGAGGGCGCTTACGCATAGTGACATATATATATAACGGCACCAAGAGTACATATGTACCTCTGTTTTCTCTGTATGTATGTATGTATTTGATGGGGTAGCTAAGCAGTAATCGATTATACAAAGCCTTTAAAGCATGAGCTCATGGAAGAACCAGAGACACCAAGCTTAAGCCTGAGCCCTGGTATTCTGTAGACAGTATTTCTACCAGTGCAGAACTAGGTTGGACACATAGACGTACTGTCTATACTGGAATTCAGCTGTTTCTGCTTTGCCTGAAACTATCCGGTCGGAATGTAGCAGCAGATGCGAATCGTCTATCGTCAGCCTAAACCTGCTTACATGCCGTTTAAGCAGTTCGATGTACAGGGATAGGCTACACATACATATGTAGATACTGCCCTGGCCGTGCTGCACGTTAGACTATACAGTTTTGTCTATTTTCAGCTGTATATTTATATTTCTTTGTATCTTTTATTCTATGCTCATTTTGTAACATTTCTGCTAGAATCTGGTTTTCTAGAAATATGCTATGCCTGATTTTTGATTTTTACTGTTGGAATGATCACGATACAATTTTCTGACAGTTTGTGCATTATATACTAGATTGTACTGTCATTATCGCTTTGTAGTTTTTGCATTTCCATTTTCGGCGTCAACTGCTAATATCGAGTCAAAATATTAACACTAAATTCATCCATAATAGTGTTTAACTTAGAAGAGTTAGACACTATTACTATTGGTAATATGAAGTTTTAACCGAGTAATTTATTTATTAGCCTTGATTATGTATGTACAGTACCAATCAAAAATAGAGTCTGATGCTCGTACGAGCACGAGCACTTGGTGGCATATGCTCGCAGCAATTTAGGTGCGCGCGAGCACTGCTCGAAAGCAGTCCAATTTTAATCACAATAACTTGGCAGTCCACACCAACAGCTGACTTGCATTCGTGTCACTCGTGATAATTAAAGGGGGGCGTAGAAATGAGCTCAATTTGTGAAAGTAGTTATTTGTACCGTACGAAAAATTTAGATTAAGTGAACAATATAACTTAACATTTAAAACATTACTTAAATATCAAGTATAATTTATAATTTTTGATTTTTGACCCTTTTTCACTTTCAGCGTAACTGGAGCCTTTATCGCCCGACGTTGACCTTAAATTATAGCTAAAGTTAGCCACTTTTCTGTTTCGACTCACCATACAGCTAAAATTTTCCAGCAAAAACTGATGGAGTAATCACTGGTCCTAATTACTCAGTTACTTTGAAGTGTCCTCGTGTATAAATTAATCGTGATCAATAGCCATAGCTATACGTAAAATTGCAGTTTGTTTCTGACCTTTTGCAATTAGGCACAGAATATAAGAACGAATGAGGGAATGAAAAGTAAAATGAGTGAAAAGAGGGTATGAATTTAAGAGAACATTATGTACTATTTAGAATTATCGTTAATCGTATATACATCGCAAAAATACGGTTATGAAGGCTAATTTGGGACATGTTAGCCACGTTCTTATGTGACACTTTTTTTCTTAAGACTTAGGTGAGAAGAGTCATAGAAGAAACTCAAATTTCGGTTTTCTCAATATTTCTAGAGAGTTACATTTCTCCTTAGAAATAATTCGCTGCAATGGGGGGGGGGCATTCAGCGTAGTATCCTAATAAAATATATTTTTGCCCACAAGTATTTTTTAAGAAACTGAAATCATAGATTTAACTCAAACACAAAGGTATTAGGTTAGGTACCCAATTGAAGTTACGCACCGTATAATCAAAAATATAAATACCACTTAAATCTATTTGCCCCCCTTGAACAAACTAGATGTGTCATATAGCTGAGGTCAAAACCTGACCTTTGCGATAAATTGGAGCTGAGGTTGGCCACAAGATGTTTTGGCTACTAAGTTTAAAGTATAAAGGGGAAGCGCAATAGCAATTATTAATTGCTACTTTTATGAACTTTGTAAAAAACAAAAACGAATATTAGATTTTAGAAAAACGGCAAAAATTTAGTTAATTTGATTGTTAAAGGTATCTCTGTGATATCAGTGTTATTTTACATTTCAAGCGTATTTTAATTCAATCCCCCTTTATCACGAAGTGATACGAATGCAAGTCAGCTGTTGGTGTGGACTGCCAAGTTAATGTGATTAAAATTGGACTGCTTTCGAGCAGTGCTCGCGCGCACCAAAATTGCTGCGAGCATATGCCACCAAGTGCTCGTGCTCGTACGAGCATCAGACTCTATTTTTGATTGGTACTGTACATACCTGCATAGTAGCTTTAGCTATGTAACAACTAACAAGACCTATGCGTGTATAAAATTTTTTGCGCAAATTTTCTTAATTTTTTACAAAATCATAGTGAAATATTCATGGAAAACTCAGTTTCTGTTTAGCCAGTTCATTAAAAACTTCTACGCTTCATTAAATGTCATGTTGTTCGTCAAAAACCTGATGTGTAGTTCGAAGTCGTGTTTTCGCCAACAGCGACTGATAAACAAGTTCAAAACAGACTTTAGCTGAAATTTTACAGTTAGAAACGATATCCTGCCAGTTTTCCTTCATTGTGATTGGTATTTTGGGGGTTGAAGTTGAAAAAATGGAGTGGATAAGTATGGTTTATTATAACATTTTTCTATTCTGTATTATAAATTTCAATCCAGCAGTGTTCGTAGACACTAGACAGATAGTTTGCTTTAGTGTAACATGTCCAGAACATTCATATGTAGCAATATGAAAAACCTTATAGCTGATGCAATGATATTTTCTTTGTACAGTTTCATACCCTCTGACTGCTATGTTTGACACACTGACGTTTCGACACAGTTGTGATAGCTAGAATGTTATCTAGAGTTGGTAGTTAGGAGGGTTTAGCACATTATAAGTTCGCCCAGTATCTTCCAAGTTTTGTATTCTGCCGTTTTTATTTCTACAATACGGTCGCCTTGCCAGTCTGATATTTTATGACGCATGAGGGCGCTTTCTGTCGGATTTCATTTGAGTCAATGTGACGTTTTTCCAACGGAAGGAATGAGGTTGCCGATTTTTTCAGACCTTCAGTTTCTAACTGATGCATACGTAAAAGCTAAAGTGCAGGCTTTCTCTATATGGAAAGGGTTTCGCTGCTTTTTCCACGGAGGAAATAAATTTGCCATTAAGTTCAGGAGGCAATTTTATCGTCCAAAGGCAAAAGAAGTTTAGAATTAATCAGTGTTGCGAATCAGCTGTTAGTTTTAGTTTTCTGCTTGTTTAGCATTATTTATGCTCAAGACGTGTGTGTGTGTGTGTGTGTGTGTGTCTAGGAAAAATGCTTACAGCAAAACAGCAAAATTTTTGTGTATGCTTTAATAAGAGCTAACGTCTTTTGTTACATACATATGAATTTATTTTAATTCCAGAGCTACGTATTTTACCGTAAGCGCTAATTGAGTTTAGATTATTGTTGCTGACTGACTGTTGTAGTCAGCCATTTAATTCTTAACTATTGCTTGAGATCGAGGGAGAACATGTGACTTCTATTTTGTCGTCGTCCACAGTATTTTTTGTGGTGTCGTAGTATCTTTCATAACATGTAATTCATAACAGTAGATGGAGAAAAATATAGAAGTTGCACAGTTCATTATCGTAATATGCGCCTAAATTTTTTGTTTGTTACCTACATATGCTCTAAAAACCTTACTGGTTCATGTGCAACATAATTATGACAGAGCAAAATATAAACTTGTTTGGTAGATATCTTTTTATGGAAAGTTTTTAATTTTTTCAGTAAGGCTTATGTTCTGCGTTTTGCGTGCTAGAATGGCATAAAACAGATAAGATGACTGATATAGTGTCAAAGTTTTGCTGCAAGTTGGGCTTACAATGCTTTGTTTTACGATAGTTTACACAGCACGCCTGTATATGTGCATATTTGATAAGGGGGGCTCACATACGCTTATTTGCATTGTGCTCAATGTACATACTATTATGTATTTTCTTCAAAATAATTTGCGTGGAATATACACCATATATGGGAATTTCAATACTCAATTGTGAAATCGACTTAGTAATTATGACGTCGACTTGTAGCTGGTGAAATTGTAGCAAGCAAATTTAATAATCAGCAATACTATACCGTGTTCTAGATTATATATGTACCGATAGATAGACTTTTTTAAGCATCAGCTCAGCATGATACATAAAACATTTTTTATCTGATTTAGTTTGTATATGCTAAAGTTATTCAGGCCGATTTCAGACGTCTATATAATAAAATATATTTTCATCTGGGGTTTTTAAGTAATGTTTTTCGTCTAGGTCTGGGGCTGGGGCTGGCTTCAGCCGTGTCTTATCACTTGCTTTCGTGTGCTGTGTTTAAGATCCTGTGGGTAAAATTGATTCATCTGCTTATATACATTTTTATAGTTTAGCCAGAAAGACTATGTTTGTCTAATTCATATGGTATCATGTTAAAAACAGTCTCCCCATAAGAACCAGTTCAATGGTTATATATGTACAGTTTTTTTCAAAAATTTAAGTCAAAATAATACAAATTTTTGCTTTACAATTTTTATAACCATCTTTCTTTAATAGTTAATCTTAGGTTGAGCTTCGTTCTCTCGACCAAATATGGACATCATTTTAATCTTATGAATTGACGACATACATGTGTGCTATGGAAATACCGCACTTCTCCTAATAAATAACAAGATACCGTTTGAAATGTTTTGAGCCGAATCTGACTTCTAGCTGGTTGCAGGGTAAACCCACCTCTGTCCAAATTTTTCTAGAATAAGCTACATATATATGTAGATTATAGAGTACGCACTGCGTACTACGCAGCTGTTCTAATTGATTGGTGGAAGTTTTAGGCTTACCTTAACTGGAATCACTTTGAAAAATCTGACACTCTAAAAATCCTTCATGTTCCGCTGAATTCCTTTTATAAATGTCTGTAGTACAGTTCAATAGATCAGAAAATAGTTGGCTGTTTTTTCAGCCTAATTTCTTGAGGCACGCCCACGGCAACTTTTGTGTCGTAATTAGAAGCAGAATGTAAACAAACAAAGCTTCTGAGTTTTGCCAGATATATATTTTGATGAATTGTTAGGCTTAGGAGGTTCTTTTTATGAGAGGCCAACGTAAGCTTTTGCTTTCTATTATAGAATTCCTTTTCTTCACTTTGCCCGCCTACTTTCCGTTGAGATTTCTCTATTCTGAGTCATATTACTCCTTATTTGCCGAATTTTAATAAACGTTGCCACTAAGCAATTTCATTTTCTAACATTAGATTACTGATTTGTTTAGTATGGTGACACATTAACTATGGATGTCATTATACCAACCCGGCATGACCTAACTCCATAGACGAAAACAGAACTACGTTGACTCAATGCTAGATTTTGTCAATTTTCATGATTAAGCTGGTTTGAGCGGATCCGCAGATTGATGCATTTGTACAAAGGTTCTTTTTGGTCTGATGGCAATTGCATAACCTGAGTTGATACGTTTAATGTTTCTTTGGTTCTGTTCTCTTGTTCTTGGCCAAAAATTCAGATCAGTAGAGAGTTATGAATTTAGCATATTAAAAAAATTTCTACTAAAAAAATATGCCAACTCTAGACAATCAAATATAGCCAGCCTGTGCGTGCGCTAAGCCTAGATCTGTTTGATCATATTGCGGTGGTTCTTTTGACACGGTAATGAGACAGACAGTTTATTTCTCTTGGGATTTCACTTTCACATCGGTCGACAGAGTTTTCAGTTTCCACTGCTTGCTCTCTATCTCAAGCCAACCAAGGACAGACCTGCTTGTTCTTTAGCTTATAAAGGTGCTGGAAAAAGTTTGCATTATTTTTTAAAGCTTCAGTTGATGGTATATATTATTAATGCCACAAAGAAGCCGCTATGCTTTTTTATGTATTAGTAGTGCTCCTTTATTATTTTAGACTGACTTTAGATTGAATATGCTCAAAAACGCAATCACCACCTTAGAATCATTGTCGCCGTGTTAGGCTGTTGGGGATTTCTAGTTAAAGTGTATGCGACACAATCTTTGATACTTACTTTATTATGTTTTTCAACAGTCCTAGTAACACTTCACGCCCACATATTTTTGAGTTATTAGCGCTGTTCACTCTCAATCAACCTATCTCTACTTTGTTGGTCAATTTGTTTACCAAAACTTCAGTTTAGTTTATTGTACTAGCTACTTTTTACGTCCCATTTTTTCCTTCTCTAACGTCACTATCGTGTGTCAGCTACGTCACTTCTATTTTGGCCATTCCATCAGGCACATAATTTTGGACCTCATATCCCCTCGCGTACGCGTGCGCTTTTGGCTGCTGAGTTTCTGCTAACATAACATGGCATAAATTCTACATTGTTGGAAAAAGAGCCACTATCTCTCAGAGCTGAGCATGGCGCGCTTACCCGGCCCGTGTTTGCGGACATATATTGATATTTTTCTTGTGGTTTTACTCACACGGCTGTCTAAGCCGAAGCCGAAGCCGCAAATTTAGCCCAAGTTTTTTCATCGAACGCAAATCCTTTGTTTGAATAATTTCCTCGTGGCAACCACCTTTGGCCTGCTGGTTCACACGAGTCGAGGTTTTCAATTAAATTTAAGAACTTGTTAGTTTTTTTATTTTTCTTAAGCAGTTTCTCTAATCTTTTCCAAAATATTTTGTTACGTATGTCCGTATTCTGAACCAGGACGGAAAAGTTTGCTGTTATTTACGGCAAGTTCTTTTTGCACAGCGACATAGAAACTGTCTCAGTCATTCAGAAATCTGACGAATAACTGCTGAATCCTTAGATTAAATAATGGCGTTTCGCGAGTGTTTGCTGCGTATGCGTATTCGCTCTTGAGGATTTGAGTGTAATAATTTTTGTTTGTCGTAATGATACAACCAATACAACAAAAATAGCGACCGGCAACACCTTGAACCACTATATACACATGTCTCTGGTCTTCTCTGTCGATGTGTCTATCTGCAAGGTGTTGTCTGTACTATAAGCGTCATGTATGCTTATGTATCTAGTGAACAGGCGAATCCTATAAGTGTCTCGCCGGTTTTTACAGCTATTGTTTATCTTAGTTGCTTTCGCTTTATCGTCGCGAAATTCTGCTTGTATGTTCTTGCTGAGCCGGTTAATACTTCCTGAATCTAAATAGCTTTGTTGATGTCCATGAGCTGAAAATAACAAATAGAACTTTTGCAGAACCAAATTAGGACTTCAATGCGAGTTGGCTGGTGTAAGGATTTACGCCACATCAAATTGAGTTAGTGTATTTCGCTGACCATGCCGACGCATATCTGTTATTCGTGTCAAGTCAAATCTACTTTTTTACCGGCTTTTTATCTAGCGGCGCATTCTTCATTGGATTAAACGGATTTTTACCAATGGATATCGAACTTATTGAGTTAAAAACCGTCAGCTGCCTAATTTTTGTCCGGACATATTCCTAAATTAACACGGGTTTTGAAGGATTTAACATGCACGCTTTGACATGAACGTGCATATGTAGATTAAGTCAATTTAGTCTGACTAAACAGCAGAGCGCTAAAAGTTAAGTCCGCTTAGTCTGGGTTTATTCAGAGGCGTTTTTAGGCATACTTTTCTAACCGTTTAGTCGTACTAAACTTAACTTATTTATTTAGTCCGTGAAGGAATGGGCACTGAGTTTCATCACTGGTCATATTAATGTACTTTTTTTCTCTTATGTATGTAGTTTTTTTTAAAGTTTTTCCTGTTTTTTTGCATTTCGCCTCAAGTTTTTATATATATTTTTTTATATTTTGACTCACGTCGACAATTCGAAGTTAAATTACAGAATATATGACACATTCGTTTGTTCATTTCGATGATTGATAAGAATTAGAATGAATAAGAGACCAAAATATGTGTATAGCTGATTTATTATCTGGGAATAAATTATTAATTGTTTTGAAGCTAGTATGCACGAATCACAGCCAATGTGCTAACGATGTGATAATGGCTCAGCTGAATTTCTTATTTCCGCCCCTGTGTGTCACCAAAATTAAAAAATATTTAAGGACAGCAAATGTTTTATTTTATTAGCTCATTTTCATTATTCTGCATATAAATATATGCATTGTTGCATTTGTCTGAATAATCTAGAATATGTTTGTGCATTTATGGAGTCACATAACGGGTAGCATAACTAATTGGCTGATGAGAAACTAAAGTCTGATCAAAAAGTGTTGAACACTGAGAGAACACAGGTTGTGTGATTTTAGCAGGTGTATACTAGCTAGGTATACTCTCTATTTCTGAAATTCGTTGTTTGCGTAGTAAAATAGCATGTTTTGTTTTGTTTGAGTATTTAATATTTTTGGTCAGACTAACCCTGACCAAAAATGCTTGACCTTGAGACAAAAAGAAACAGGCGATTTGATTACGATCTGGCCAGACTTTAGTTATTCATCTGATTATATTGATTCTGTGATTGGTTGTTGTAGGTCGATATTTTCGAGCCATTATGGCACGGTAGGGGCAGTGCTGCGCGCCTATGCCTCCATTGCGTCTCGCCAAGACCAGCCCCACACTGCATCTTCCAATATGACTTCCACGCCCACAGACGCCTATGCCAGTTTCCCCTTCGCGGTCAACTGCAAGTATGTCATGCCACTGACAACCAAATGATGGACGGTGTATTTAATTATTGTTGGTCATGACTCAATGCTTGAATAAGGATGACTATTTAGAATTGATAACAGTGCTGAATCATACCGTCGGTGTGCTTGTAAAAGATTCAAAGTATACTTGAATTCAATCGTTTGAAACTTATATTTATCTAATCTAGTTGATGTCAAATTTAATTTTGATGTTAAATTCTACTGTTGAACTAATTAGAACTACGTACCTACACAGTTAGATGTACGTAAAGTTTCGTTTGGTTCATTTGTATGAACTTGATGACTATTTCTCTATCTCTATACGCTGTACCGTGAAATTGTCGCATTTAGTTAGATACAAAGATTGTGAAAAATTAATTTTGTCGATTTAAATAATTTGTCTTATATCACTGGAGGCAATTTTTAGTCTTACTGCCACTCAGCGAAGCCTATGCTTCATTAAGCAATGTGCAAATTCTACTTTTTCTGTTTCAGGCTGAGCAAAGTATTCTACAGTGTGCCAAAGAAGTGCAGTCAGTGCAACAAACTGCTAGTCTTCACAGCTTATGCATGCCAGTTCTGCAGGTAAACCCGCCAGAGGCATAACAGCAATGTATTACAAAATCACGGCAATATGCGTTTGGTCGATGAACATGTGTTTGTTTGTGTTTGAACATTTGTTTCCACACTTTAGATTTATAATTGCAATGTCTGAGACATGGACTTCAGAAACTATCGAAATTTACATGTATATGTCAGGCAGTATGAGTTTAACGTAGTTGATTCATCTTGAAGCCAGGTTGTAGTTTATCAAATTGTCTACTATTTTATCTCTGATTTATTATTTTAGATACCGAGTTCATCGCAAATGTGCCAACATTGACGAATCTACAAATGCACTGACTCCCTCCAAACGACGACTCTGTTCCCTGTCCAAGCTTCACGCAGGTGCGACAAAATGTCGATACTTCACTGTATTGGCATTATTTTGTGTTTGTTGACATTTCCACACTTTATAAAAAACTCACAGGCAGTGCTATAAAAAACAATGCGGAAGAGTCGTTGCGATATTATGGGAATGAAATAGGATGTGATATTTTAATGTTGAGTCACTGACTTAAAGTCAGTTATTGCTTTCAGACTTGTATGCATAGCCTGTTGATTTATTTAAACATAAACATTTACTTACATGGTTACACGTCAAGCGGACATGCGTAGCAGCAAAACCATCCATTGTTCATATTCTTTTTGTGTATGTTTCAGATGAAGAACTATTCGAAAAGTTGATTCGCGAAAACGAAATCAATGCCAACGACATGGATGTGTTTCTGGAAGAGTGCTCGCAGCTGCTGGCTCACGCGTCCAGCCATCCCGTCCAGCTGCGTCACTCTTCCTCGGCCAAGGCCATTCGCAGTTGGAGTGGTTGCGCCATGCGAGACTTCGACACAGACTCCGAGGCTGACTCCACGCCCTGCAGCCACCGGAAGTCGGCAGACGCCAGCTTGTTGCAGTCCTGCGACGGAAGCCTGGCCCAGCCCACCCCTGTCATGATCAGCCGTCTGTGGCAACTTTTCTCACGGGCCCAGGCCCAGACGAACACTGAGCCCGGGGACCTGGTCCTCCCCCCGACCCAGCCCGCGCCCCGCAGTGCCGTGGTGGCCCGAACCCAACGACCAACCTCTGACACCTCCGACGAGCCCTATAGTTCCGACTCTGGCTGTTTCTCGGCCGCCCCTCCCTCTCTGCTGGCGGTCAATCGCGACTCCTTGAATCTACGGGTCTCTTGCTCAGCCACCGGGGGCGGCGGGCCTTCCAGCTGCAGTTCCGGCGTCACCACGCCCATCCGAACGCCCGTGGACGAATTCAATGACTCGCTGATCAGCGAAATCCTGGCCAAACACAATCCCGCTATGGCCGAATCGGATGTGATGCGTCGCCGACTCAACTGGGTCCGTTGCATTGCGGGTAATCGAGCTGCTCAAAGTCAAGATTGTGTACTGGACAATGAGGCCGGCCATGGCGGGCCTAGGCTCTCTATCGACCACTCCGAGGCCAGTGGCACTGACCCTCTCACCATCAACTTCGCACGTGCCAACTCTGGCGCTCTGGCCAACGTACCCTCGCTAGGCCACGAACCCGTCGGGCCTTCCGGCAAGCTATGTGCAACCTGGCCGCTGTCTGGTCTTCATATGAACTATGATGGTAGGTATATATTATACAGTATATTACCTAGTATTCGTTCATGCACTTGGCTCTTCACTTAACAATCCGTATAAAATTACTGAGTGCATTCTACATCATGCTACAACCTATACTTATATGCAGCCGCGTTGTATACAAAAGCCTTAGCAGCTCTGTTTGTGAATTCTGATCCACTGGAATAGAGTAACTGGATTAAGTTCAATAATTGAACACAATATCATAGTGTGAGGGTCAATAAATTCGGCATTAATATGCCATGTTTTCTATACACATCGGTAATTTTGGCTGCTAAGTTCGGCCAAGTTCATATTTGGCTGCTTTACCTGTTTGCCTTTATTATAGGTATATTTATTTTATAAGTATGCAGATTCAGTACCTAAATGTTTTTCGTGAAAACTTAATTAAAACAGCATCTGTATTTATGGTGATAAGAGTTTACATATTTCATTAACATACTTTCTTTCCTTTCCTTTCTTCATTTAAAATTAGTTCCAGATGTCACTATTTGATAATTTTATAGCATATTTTCATTCGAGGGTCTAGTAAGTTCTTTATATAAGGTTTCAAAACTGAAATGCCATTATTAGTGTTGTCGTACAATTATCCATTTTCATGTTTGCCTGGGAATTTCTACCATCAGTCAGCATCTGGTGTAAAAATTGGTAATAGTTTAAGTTCAGGTCATCAGTTTCTTTAGAATTCATCAATTTCTTTACTTCTCAACAGCTGTGATGAGATTATACTGTAACGAAATGTAAATCAGTGAAATGGAAAGCATCGTAATGAGTTGTCACCCTATTTAACCTTATTAAATTATCGTAAGAATGGATTGTTTATGTAACTGTAGGGTTGTATAACTTTTTTCTTTTGTTCTCTGAAGTGTCCTCACGAAGGTCAGGTTACGCTTAAGGTCATCTGTGGTTACTGGTAATTTTTCAACCATAATAGTATCAGTTGCGCAACACACACCTCGTGTGGATTGAGAAATTTACTGTACCAAATGTTTTAGAGATGAATACGCATGTATGTATTGAGGTATGTATGCCATATTTACATGAATTTGTGGACTTAACTGCTACAGTAGCTAATATAATGCTGCAATTGTCATTATTAATTATAATGGCTTGTTTTTATGCCAAGATTATTATGTATAATATGTAAAGCTAATGCCTAAAGAATATTAGTTTTTTAGTTGATCTAATAGATTAACGGCGATTGTACTGGTTGTTAATTGTTAATGGTCTACCAATTGTTTCAGGAGTTAGAAACAGAAATTGATAGATTGGAAAATTTAAAAATCATATATGTGCACAACTGCACATTTAGTTGAGCATTATTTTCCAGCTATATATCCACTATAGGTAACTTGTTTTTGTGCTTTGAAAATCGGCCAAGTAATTACCTACCAACTGATTGTGCCAGTAACATTACTGATCCAGCTGACGTCTATTTACTTTTCTCTCTGACCTTACCAATCCAAAAACAGCTGTCTCAACATGCATTAGGCTAATAGCAACTACAGGCTATATATAGATAAAGTCATTGGAAACTTAGCTAATGGAAATCTAAAATGTAACGTTCCTAATTTTCTGTACGTTGAGTTACGTAATTGTTTTACTGAGGGTCTCATGTAGGTACCTTATGTATATATAGTACTTTATACGTATGCTTAATACCAATCAAATAAAGTGGAAACACTGGATTAACAAGAGCGGCGTTCTAGAGTCTGACCATTAACTGTTGAACACAGAGATAACAAAACATGTGATTTCATTACGAAAACAACTTTCAGCCATCAAGAGTACATATATACAGCGAGTATCTATTCCTGCCAGTTATTTTCTCTCAATGTTCGACGTTTTTGGTCTGATTTTAGTACCAGTTGTTTTTAAAAAGTGGACTAATTACTAATTAATTCTTTTTTTCTTATTTTCTTGTTTTCTTTTCTTTTTTCTAAATGTCGATAACTGTTTATTTTAGAGGATATGAGCAGTGAGTTTGAAGAGGACAGCGAGTTCATGTCTGACTCTGGATCCAGCACCTGTCAGCGCTACTATGACACGTCCAGCCTGGGCATTAGCGAGTGGACAGTGCCCATTGAAGACGTCAGTCTGGGAGAGTGTGTCTATGAAAGCCGACAGATGAAGACCTACAAGTATGTGCAGTTTTCGAAGAGACACGGGTCGGTCAGTGTGAAGCCTATGTCGTTGCTAGAGGAAAACGAAAGTTTAGTAGTTCCGTCAGTATAGGATACTTCAGTGGGGCTTAGCAGTCATTGGCTGTGAATTGTTATTCAAACAACCAATCAAATTTGTAGACAAATCCAGACTGAACTTAGTGAGGTTTTAGCTGCTTGTTTGTCTTTTATCTAATGGAAACCAATTATCCTTAGTGTTAGATTCATCTGCTTAAGGGGGTAATGTCGTTTTCGTGGTTTTTGACATTTCCGTGTAATTTTTGCGCCCACAGAACTCAAGCTATAAACGGACTACGGCTTCGAAACTTTAACCACATTATCTTTAGGAAAATATCCCCACTCGTTTTTTTCCTTTTCTAAAAATAGTTTGTAGAGTCGGTGTTATGGGCTTTTGAAAATTTTAGAGAAAAGTCAAATGACGTGATTTTTGCACAAAAATGTCATTTTCTCAGCGTAGAAACGACTTATCAACTATATCAAAAAAACGGGTGGGGATATTATGTCAGTGCATAACTGCAAAAAGTTTAGTAGTTGTTGGCTGATCTTGAGTTTCATAACTGTGGCGCAAAAATTAGTCAAAAAAACCGCTGATGGGGTGTATTCAAATGATTGCAGCAGTAAAATTGCAAAAGATAATCTGCTTTTAAATATAGGTTTTTTTAAAGCTAGAAGGTGTAAAAAATGTAAAAAAGACCGCTCTAGTTTTCGTTGAGGTTAAGCGCAGTTATGGTAGTTTAAAAAAACACCTAAAAACGCAATTACCCCCTTAAATGAGTATTGTCACGAGTTAGATGAGGACATCCTCTCATCGTAACCACTTGACTTATTTTACGTCATGTGTCACTGGGCAACAAAACATTGCCAGTGCATTGGTCGAACTGTAGTTGATTCCGGCACTGGTTGTTTTCAGTTTGTCTGTTAGAAATATATACTAAATATTTTCTAATTCCATTGGTTTCTGTTTTAGGGGTCGGTGGCACGGCGATGTGATGATTCACGTGTACGACGTCGACCCTTTGGAGGAGTCCATTCGCCTGTCTAGCTTCATGGCCGATGTCCACTCACTGACCAAAATCAGACACGAAAACCTGAGCCTCTTTATGGGAGCTTGTGTTGAGCCGCCAAAGCTAGCTGTGATAACTGGGTTAGTATAGAATACTTATGCATATTTGTTCATGATACCAAGAGAAGAGTACATAATAGTGTCTTACTCGTGCACAAGAAGTGTGAGTAACTTTATGGACTCAAGATAATACCAGTTGATGAGATGTAATTCTATTGTCTTGTTGTTGAAATAAATTGAAAGTAATAAAATATGAGAAAATAATATACGTTATATGAGTTGTGATTATCTGTTACATACTTTTATTAACACTCATAAAACAAGTTAAGTACTAAGCTATGGATCATCTGTTTACTTCTTAGTACTCAGTACTTAGTACTCAGTATAGTAGAACCATGTTATAATCATTTCAGAGCTCAAAAGGGTGATTCGCTTTATGATGCTGTTCATTTGAAGAAACGCAAACCTCTTTCCGATAGTGCAAAGATACATGTCTTACGTCAAATTTCCCAAGTAAGTCTTTTTGATAACAAGAAGAACGTACAAAAAATAGTTTTTCAAATTACTTCTCGAACATTACCCAATGAGACGCATGCTTAATTTAGTTTGTGGTCTTACTTTTGTCTATTTGGTAACTGATAAGTAAAAGTTACCAGCTGTTCGTTGTTTACAGCGTAATCAAGATGTGCACCCCCGCGATAAGATAAATTTTATAATTTCTTTAACAAGCTAACAATAAGTTTGCAAGTAAATTTGAGTCCTATGTAGGTGAAACGTATAACGTTGCAACATATTCTGGAAAATTCCACAATCAATATTGTTGCAATTGCCTACATAAGTCCAAATGACGATATGCATACTTGCATTATTTGTATAATGTGGTTTACACTGGGCAGTGGCCACCACCTTACTATTATTGTTTCTTAAGCCCGGTTCATGCTTGTCTTTAAGACACAGGGACAGGGATAAGGACAAATTTCGGTCAGCTGCTGTGAAAAAATAACAAATACGTTTCAGCTAATTATTTGTATACTGTATAGAATTGCCGTCAATCCCCTCAACTGTCGTCATGCAAAAAATTGAAATATTTGGCTATGACGTTTTTCTGAAATAGCTTAGACCTAAGACAAAGCGACAGGGACAAGAACAAGGACAAGTATGAACCAGGCTTAATGTTGCCTGTCTGTTTACTAAATGGAAAGCAATATTATATTTATGCTTCTTTTTTATTAATTTATGTATCTTATCTACGTATTTCTTTATTTCAGGCAATGGGCTATTTGCACGAGAAGGGTATCCACCTGCACATCTTGTGCACGCGCAACATCTACCTGGAAAGCAAAGTGAAAGTGTCCATAGTGGACTATGGTGGCCCGAAGGCCAAGTTTTGTCGCAGCGACCGCGGCTGCTTGGCTAAAGGTCACCTGACTTACTACAGTCCCGAACTTATGGGGTCACTAAGGGTGCAGCCTCCCGAAGCCTACCTGACCGCGCCCTACACTGCAGAGTCTGATATCTATGCATTTGGGTAAGTACATTATGGTTCTTTTAATTTATGCCTACCAATTGGTAACAACTTATATGTTTTATATGTGCATCGTTGTGAATGAAAAAAATTACATATGTAGTAAGTAAAGTTGCAATAGTGTAGTAAATAATTTTTTATATAATATGTAGCATTGTATCAATTAAATTTGAATAAATCCGGTAATTACTAGCACTCTTTGTTCTATCGTGATTACCATCTTAATCAAAATATATACTCGTTCTCATATTATTTGTGATTTCAGTGTGATTTGTACAATGCATACCGTTTAACTTCTCTTGGTTTCGTACTCTGCTCTAGTTTGTTTATATTGTATACTGTTTTTCTATTTTCAGTACTGTAATATACGAGCTGTTTACTGGCAATTTCCCGTTTGCCCGCTACCCGGCTGAAACTGTGATTTGGCTTGTGGGCTCGGGAAATCACGCTGATCTGACCCTCGTGAAAGATCTAATGCCGTCCGTAATCAAGGGACTGATTCGAAGCTGCTGGTCCTCTCTGCCAAGCCAACGGCCCACCTTCATGGACATCTATCTGGAACTGAATAACCTCATACGAATCACTCGTTCGGCCTCCACTGAGGTAGGTACTGGAACTGTTTAGCCCGGTTCATACTAGTCCTTGTCTCTGTCCTCGTTTTGCCACAAACAATTCCAAGAGAAGGGTTTTGTCTTCAGCAATTCGAAGAACTTCCTAGTCAAATTTGTCATTTTTTTGCATAAACGATGTTACTCAAGACTAGTGGCACATCGCAAAAAAATAGCCGCAACCATTTGGTCAGTTATTTGCGACATTGTCAGTAACTGCTGCTGACTAAAATTTGTCCTAGTTCTTTGTCCCTAAGTCCTTAAGGCTGAGTATGAACCGGACAAGTATGAAGTGGTTTTTATATAACTTATAATTAACTTTTTTAACTTGAAAAGCTATAGTTAGCTTCTTTTTAACTATTTGATAGGTTGCAAGCAATCATGAACAGTAATTGCCTTGCCTAATTTGATAAGTCTTGGTTAATCCTGTATTGACTCATTATAAAGTAATCAAGGTAGCAAAACAATTAAGTAAATTATTTGCAATACGAAGAAGTATTAACTTTCATTTCCAGACTCATCCAGACAATTGTAGTTGTCAAAAGATAAAAGTTAGTGAAAGACTTAAATTTGGGCTTGAAGCAACATTTTAAGTGTTTCAAATTAAAGTGTTTCACTAACTTTTAAGGAAAACTAAATGTATTAAGCCCATTTCACACGATGCGATTTTTCATGCCACATCGCATGCGACATCGCATGCGATATCGCATGCGACATTGCATGCGATGTCGCATGCGATATCGCATGCAACATCGCATGCGATATCGCATGCGATGTGGCATGTAAAATTTCTAATGAGAAATTTCATGCAGCATGCCGTGCATCATAATCATTTTCTGTGCGATTTTTCATGCAGCATGCTATGCAACATAGCTCTGATTTGACGTTCGAATATGATGTGTCAATCCAAGTATGAAATAAGCCCCACCTTACACATCTAACAGTTAATTTTATGAGTAACTTTACTCCAGTAATTTCCATTAATAAGTTTAAATTTTAAAAAATTATTAAACGAATCAAATCCGAAATCCATTCAAACCAAACTTACCTATTCATTTCTTAAAATCTTAAAGCCTATTTCACACGATGCGATTTTATGTTGGTTGCATGAAACATCGCATGCGATATCGCGTGCCACATCGCATGCCATATCGCATGCGATATGGCATGCGATATCGCATGCTACATCGCATGCAACATCGCATGCGATGTTACATGCGATGTAGCATGCGATATCGCATGCAACATTCATTTCACACTATGCAACATGCTGTGCTACATTCATGCTAAATAGTCCAAATTAGAATATTTTTATACATTAGCATTAAATTTTTGGAAAAATTCAGTTGAATAGGTAAATATTTATTGAACAGTTAATTAACATCTTATTAAGAAATAAACATGAAGTTAAATTATAACGCTAGTAATTTGATTACGTTTAATAATATTTTAAAATTTAAACTTATTAATGGAAATTACTGGAGTAAAGTTACTCATAAAATTAACTGTTAGATGTGTAAGGTGGGGCTTATTTCATACTTGGATTGACACATCATATTCGAACGTCAAATCAGAGCTATGTTGCATAGCATGCTGCATGAAAAATCGCACAGAAAATGATTATGATGCACGGCATGCTGCATGAAATTTCTCATTAGAAATTTTACATGCCACATCGCATGCGATATCGCATGCGATGTTGCATGCGATGTGGCATGAAAAATCGCATCGTGTGAAATGGGCTTTAGGTTTTGATTTCCAGCCATATTAACTACCACTGAATCGGGCTTTAAACAGAAACACTCTACTAGAAATAGTCTTACTGAAATGATGAGGTCTTAAGTTGATAATCTCATTATGCAATTTTTGTTCAGAGCTCTGGCAGACACAAACACAGTTGTTCGGTGCCGGATCGGCTGAATCGCGTCGGGCAACCCCAGAAACGGTCCTGGATTACGTAGTCTGCTAAATCCAGCTAATCCACCGAACAACTATTATTAGATTAACGGAACTGTGAATGAAATCCCGTCGATTCGAACTGATAGATTCCATTCATCGATCCAGTGGTGATCTCATTAATGAACTAGACCAGCAAAGAATCAGGTGCCGCATTTATTTATGAATGACCAAACTTGACTATTTACTACAACTCTCGGGCTGGTCGAGCCAAGCCTAATGACCGAATGAAAACGGGTTATGGCGTCGATTCGAAGATAATAACAATTTCAGCCTAACGATTCTGTATTCTGGCTCTCTTTTCGTGACTATCGACTTCATTTTAGTCGAGTTTAGTTGTTGTATATTGGTGTGTAATTTTAGACTATTATTTTTAACTTCAAAATCTAATTGGTAAACAAAATTTGTGATTTTGTTTTTTACAAAAGTTCATCTGAATCGCCAAACACGGGTATTGCGTGCTTACAGGTATGTGAGTGGTGTAGTGCAGCTTAGGATATTTAGAAACTGTGGTCGTGGTCGTGTCACCTGTGCAACCGTAGCTCTTATTTTACTGTTATTGACTGAAATATATTCAATGATTCATTGTCATTTACTTTCCAAGTGAATGAAAATGAATGAAATGAAGTGATGAAAACGCTTCAGTAGTGATAACAACTATATACAAGACTTTATTTTCTGTTAATTTGTTCAATTGATCGCTAATTCAATAAACCATTCGATTTTCACGGATTAGTATCAGGTGACTGACCAACAGTCTGTGTCGTTGTGCAATTGTATACTAGTCCTACGTCGGGTACGAATTATTTCTGTACATTTATAGACTTTTGTTACGAATTTTACTGTGTTTTGCTCGTGAAAATCGTTACTGTTTGTGCTATGTATGTAGTTTTGACTTTGGCATATCTTCTTTGGGGTTTTATTTTTGTATTTTATTTTTGTATTTTATAGCTATCCGAAGTTTTATTTTGTCATTTTTGTTTTACGTTTTGACTGTAATGCACATGTTAGTATTGGATGAATTAACCTGTAGTGATTATATGTTAATCATATATTTTTTTACTTTTCTAAAACCAAAAATCCGTTTAGTTCATCATTTTAATTACTAATCATGTATTACAGTACAATGTTATGTTTCATGTCATGGTAAATATATTGGATATATGGCGTAGCTTTATTTTAACATTCCATATTTTAGTTATTTTTGCATTTTATTTTTGTTATACATTAGTGTTTACAACTTGAGTAAGATTGTGTATATATAATGTGGTATAATATAATATAATGTGGTACATTTTACGGCAAATTGGGAAGTATTTTTGCATGTGTAGCCTATGTTTTATCTTCTTTTTAACGTTAAAAATTCTTCACGATTTATCTATAGTTTCTTTAAAACAACCCGAGATTATTTTTTGATTTGGATCTGATTGTTTTTCACTATTCAAACTCTTTTTGCAGTTTTTTTATTTGTTGGCGTTATTTTATGCACTTTTTATTCTTCCTGGATTGGATGCATTTAGTGCCGTAAGCTTATAGTATATATATATTAAAGTAATTGTACTTTTGCACTGTTTCACTTCTAATTGCTTTTTTGTTTTCTAATGTACCTCTAGATTTGAATATACATGCAAAAGTCTAAAAAAATTCAGATATTTCTACTTTATATATTTAATATTTGTTCAAGTTTTCAACATTAATTGTGCCAAAACCATTTTAAAATTATGTTGTCCATGGCATGATAATGAAAACTTAATCCATGTAGCTAACCTAACAAACTTATATTTACATACGGTGGAATGGTAAAGGCAGTCTTGGCTCAGTCTTGCGAAAGGCAGTCTCAGGGCAACATTCTATCCGATTTAGAACGGGTCTAATTTCCCGTTACAATGTTCTGTTTCACCTAAATAGAACGTCTTGGACTCGCTTCATACATTCTACCGATGTTTTTGTCATTGTCTTATCAACGTATTATTTTTCAAAAGATTTTTCATTTTTTATAACCTTTTGCAGTTATGTAGTTATAACGGAATTCATTTGGGTACTAATTACTATAAATCAATTAATTGACCTTTGGCCGAAAAAACTACGGAAAAAAGTTCGTTTCGAAATAAAATATGCATTTTGACATCGACGTTGTTAAAGTCTGACTGAAAAGTTCGGGACCCTGCGACAAAAAGAAGCTCACAATTTCTTTACGATAATAGCAAATTGCAAGAATTGAGAGTACAGCGAGTAGTCACAAAAATCACGTCACCTATTTTGTCTCAGGGTCAGCAATTTCTGGTCACACTTTGGTTAGTGTAGCTTGTGATGCGATGTTCTCCTACACTGTATCAAGAGACTGTATATATATGCTAGTTTTTTTTTACTGAGAGCGACGGAGATGTAGGTTTAATCTGTTTGCCATGCGTGAAAACGTCACATGAAGAATATGATTACGGTTTAATAAAATTATAAGTTAATCCTGATACTAAAAAAATGCAGATGATTTTTAAACTTTGCTCTGTTCTGCTAAGCGTTCAGTTATAAATATTTTCAAATTTATACGAGATTCATTTATACGTTGACGAAATATTCAAGTCTGTAGCTTACTTTAAAATTAGAAAAGTTTGCTAGCTAGAGTCCGACCAAAAAATGTTGAACACTGGGATAAAGCAAAATGTATGATTTCATTATGAAGATCTCAGCTGTCAAGAGTGGTTCAAGTGGTCATTTTTCACGCCACCTGTTTTTTCCAGTGGTCAACATTTTTTGATCGGATTTTAACTTTCAAACTAACAGTTATTGCAGCTGATCGTATTATTTGTAGATATGAATGGTAAAGCAGCAGTAACTGTAGCTTCGAACGAAGTGCTCTGTTTCTGTTTCATAACAATATATCTCTGCTGTTACATGACGACTAATGAAGTGTTTATTTTTCTGGTTACTTTACATTCAGCTAGTATAAATATGTTCTAATATTGATTATGCTAGTTTTGTGAAGATTACGTAGCTGTATTCAGTAAATACTCCTGACTGAGTGTGTTTTTGCTTGATACGATCATCAAATATAGAGGTATCACAATATTGGTTCACTGTTCAGACTTGGAGACAAATACTTTGGTATCGCAGCGCTAGGTGTTACTATAACAGTTACTACATATCACAGGTTATGTAGATTTAAAAGAAATAGTGAGACGGTAGCAGTGTTGAAAAAAGCAGCAAATTGTTCCGCAAATTGTGCAAAATAATGCAAAAACAGCAATTGAAGGTTGCAATTGTTGGCGCAATGTATTGAAATACACGACGGAAACGGCAGTGAAACGGCACAAGTAGAAACTGCATCTTTCTCTTAATATTTTTAAATAAATAACACATTTTTTAGCTTTTTTCACTGTTTCTGCAATAGTTTTGCAATGATTTCAAACGATATGCTTCAAACTTTGCAGATGTTGCGGATACAGCAGAAAGGTCATGAAACGATCCAAAAATTAGAAAATATTGAAAGAATATTAAAAAAGGGCTGCGAAGTATATATAAACATTTTGCGCAACATTTCTGAAACGACTTGCGCATCATTTTTTGTGTCTTCAGCAATGTGTCTGCAACATTTATCGCAACATTTCACTGCCGTGTCCGCAATGTTTTGAAACAATTTGCGCAACGTTTCTGAGAAGACTTGCGCATCATTTCTGTGCGCCTTCAGCAATGTTTCTACCTTGCAACAGGTTCTGACGTCCGCAATGTTTTCAAACAGTTTGTGCAACAAATCGCAGCGTTTTTCCAAATGTATTTGCAATAGTTGCAGCAATGTTCTTGAACAGTTTGCGCAACATTTTTCCTGTTGTGCCACAGCACAACAGGTCTTTAATTTTGATTTGCGGAGTAACACAGGACTGTGAAAGTGCAATAAGCTTGTGCGTTTGTTTGCTGTGCACTTTGGATCAACTGCGCGTGCGTCACTCACTGCATTGTCCAGCACAAAAGTTACACAGCAAGCAGCTACTTTCACTGTGCGTTCGTTTCATTCATGTAGTGAGTCACATTGCTGGCAATGTTTCTATTTGGAAGTCTTAATTGGCAAAAGCTTGACGGCATAATATTTGCGCGTGTGCGCATGCTATTTGCAAACACGGTACAAGTATATACTATGAGTTGCGAAATACAATTACACCGGCCAGAGTTTGTCACACTGTTTTTAAGATGCGATCACAGTACGCTAAATGTACTGGCCTACATATAATCATTCATCTTTCAAATATTACAGCTATATATTGTGGCAGAGTTGCAACTGATTAAGTATGCATATTTAGCTGAACAGTACTTGGCAAACAGCGACAATAAACCATCAGTGTATCTGCTAGTGCCGTGTTTTACCAAAAACTAGTGGATAGCATAAAAGTTTATGAATTTTTCAATCAAACTGCATAGACAAGAAAGTATCGCTGCACAACAACCTCTGGTCAGTTTACTTAAAACGTTTGGTTTGATACTTACTGAAAGTTTTGCCGCAGATTGAGCTTGTTGTAAAGGCTTTCGCATCACTTCTGTGCGCCTTCCACAATGTTTCTGAACATCCTTCACAACATTTCACTGCCGTTTCTGCAATGTTTTCAAACAATTTGCGCAACATTTCGCACATTTTTCCAATGTTTGTACAATAGTTTCGGCGATGTTTCTAAACGCTTTGAGTAAAATTTTTGCTGCGCTTTTGCAATAGGTCCAAGCAAATTGCACAGCATTTTGCTGCTGTGTCCTCAATGTAATAAATGATTTGCGCAAGACTTCGCAGCATTTTTCCATTGTGTATCATATAGTTTCAGCAAAGTTTTCAAGTAATTTCAAAAATTTGCTGCTGTTTTCGCGATGACGATTTTTGCAACATCGCCGTTCACCCTCCGCAATTTTTTCCAACATTTGCCTTAACATTTCACTGCCGATTCAGCATTGCTTATGCTTTCTAACAATTTCCGTAACAATTCACTGCCGTTTTCGCAATGTTTATTAACGATTTGCGATTTGATAATTTGATAATTTGATAATCGATAAACGATTTGATGATTTCTCAAACAATTTGCGAAACGTTTCTGAGAAGACTTGCGCAGTTGCGCATCATTTCTGTGCGCCTTCAGCAATGTTTTCTGAACGTTTTGTCGCTACATTGCACTGCCGTTTCCGCAATGTCGCCAACTTTTGTGACCAACTTTGATTCATACTGAGAAAACAAGTGATTCTGATATGT
>JASANF010009570.1:0-14690 GCA_030248245.1 Trissonchulus sp. WLG1_4
TCAAACTCTCTTCTTCTAACATGGTTTTAACATCTTTTAACATGTTTTTGAATAGTGTTAAAAACGTGTTAAAAAATTTTAACATCAACTTAACACGTTTTTCGCATTAAAATTGCACAAATCTAACATATTTTTAACATGTGTTAAAAACATGTTGAATTTATGCTAAAACTTTTAGCATAGATTTATCATCTTTTTCGTATCTTTTTAGAATATGCGAAAAAGATGCAAAAGACATGTTAAAATCATGCTAAACTTTTTAGCATACTTTTAGCATGTTTTTAACATATTTTAAAATCATCTTAATTTTGAGTGAATTTGATGCGAAAAACATGTTAAAATGATGTTAAAACTTTTTAACATGTTTTTAACACTATTCAAAAAACATGTTAAAAGATGTTAAAACCATGTTAATAACATGTTAAAATATGTTAAAAACATGTTAAAAGCATGTTAATCGAAAGTGCAAAAAACATGTTAAAAACATTCAAACACTTTCTTCCTGTGACAGTTTTTGGTAAAAGCCGGTTTGCGGGCGAAATTGGCCGTAAAAAATAACCTTGCCGTTTCAAACATTTTTCGACTGCTATTTTGTGTCTAATTATGTGAATTGATGAATTTTTAATAAATTTTTGCTCAATGTTCACCCATTTGGCAGTTTGCCAGTAAAAACTACAAGATTTGGCAATTTTCCAAATAACTTGATATTGGTATCAAATGAAAGCTCACATCATTCTCAGTAACATTGCTTCTTGACACAGGTCCAAATTCGTTAGCTGAAAAAAGATAAGGCCCAATACCTTGATTCCCGGAGCGCCCTCACACAGGAAAAAATCTGATTACAAAAATATTACAAAAAAATTACAAATTTATTACAAACAATATGTATATAATAAATTTGTAAATTTTATGTCACATTTTTGTAATTTCACTGTGCAAGTTTGTAATTTTTTTGTAACTTTTTTGTCATTTTTTGTAATAATTTTGTAATTTTTTTGTGACTTTTATGTAATTTTTTTGTAATTCGAGTGCAAGTTTGTAATTTTTTTGTAACTTTTTTGTAATTTGCAGTTGAAAACATATACAAAATTTTTTGTAACTTTTTTGTAATTTTTTTGTAACTTTTTTGTAAGTTTTTTTCCAGTTGACGATTTTGAATTTTAACGATCAGTATATCTACAAACTGGCCGAATTCTATATAAAAAACCAGTTTTTGATAAAAAATACAAGAATTTTTTTGCAACTTTTTTGTAATTTTTTTGTAACTTTTTTGTAACTTTTTTGTAAGTAATTCCCACTTGACGATTTTGAAAATTTACGATCAATAATATCTACAAATTGACCAATTTTAATTCATATAAAAAGATAACCCAGATTTACTAAAAAATATATACATACATATATACGCTGGGGGAGCGGAAGGCTCGGAATACTGGCGTTACAGACGGGTTTTTTTTCTAGCTATACACAGACGGGTTTCTGTGTCATGATTACTGGAGCCCGTCCAACGACTGGGGTACTCCCCGCAAGCCAACTGGCCTTGGCGCAAGCGACATTTAGCTCAGCGGAACCCATGTGTTGATGCAAAGACGTTAACTGTCAATGTATGAACAAAAAAATAACGCACCTGTCACCTGTGCAAATGTTTATAAAGATTGTAAGCGATACAACACTTGTTAGAGAGCAGTCTGCAACCGCACTACGGAAGGATAACTAAAAGCAAAGAGCATATATATATATATACACATATATATATATATATATATATACACATACATATATATATTAGCAAAACACAGCCGAGCGACGAAACAGATGAACTCATTGACGCTTGTCACTATAATACCAAGAGTACATAATAGGGTCTCACTCTATATAGAAGAAGAGTGAGACACTCTCCAGCCTGCCTGTGTTCTAGCACAGGCAGATGCGCTGGTCGTTTTCAGGCTACATGTTGACATTCTATGCAACATGTGACTGGCCAATCAGCGCGTAGATTCCCTGCGTAACACACTTTAGTATATAATCGCTGATGTGTTGATAAGCATTAAGATAGAGTTAAAAGCTTAATAACTCATTATGTATTCATAGTCTGCTTGCAAAAATATTAAAAAAGGTTTGCAAATACCTCTAGGGATATTTTGGCAAACTTTCAGCGAAATTGATTGAGAAACTTTTGAGATATAAACTTTTCTGAATTTCTTCAAAGTTTCTCAATCAATTTCGCTGAAAGTTTGCCAAAATATTCCCAAAGGTATTTGCAAACCTTTTTTTAATGTTTTTACAAGCAGACTATGAATAAATAATGAGTTATTAACCTTTATCCCTATCCCGTTTCATGATTGGAGCACGTGCACAGTCGTCTGCCAATCAGAGAATAGAAGCTCGCTTCTGATTGGCCAGTCACATGTTGCATAGAATGTCAACATGTAGCCTGAAAACGACCAGCGCATCTGCCTGTGGTATAACACAGGCAGGCTGGAGAGTGTCTTACTCTTCTTCTATATAGAGTGAGACGCTATTATGTACTCTTGATAATACATATATATATCAAACGCGGATCCAGGGGGGGCGCGCGGGGGGCGCCCCCCCCCCGAAATTTTTTCAGACTGAAATTTTACATAAGGGTCCCCCCTTTGGTATTTATCGCCCGGCCGAAAAAATTTCCGATACGTCTCCAATTGACCAAATTTGCTCTAAAATTTAAAAATTTCTCCCTATTTTCTCCTGTGGGCTGCCGCCCCCAGACCCCCGCAACCCTCTGGCTTACTTGTTCTTGTTATTATCTTTCATCAAAGCCTATGCATGTACATTATAGCAGGCGGGGAAAAAACCCGCATTTTCATATTTCGTCATGTAGCTCATAGACTATACGTTTTCACGGGAAACCAAAAAATTTGTCGTAGGCCTAACCTTGCTCTAAATGCTGGGACCGGTTTCATTTCGCTATCTGTTACCATTTTTTGGCGGGAAGCCAAAAACTTGCCGGGGAAAAAACCCATGTGGGGGAAAAACCGATGTGGGGGAAAAACCCACTACATAAATCACCCGAAAAGTGTGTTAGCGGTAGTTTTTCAACGCTATGGCACGTATTAGGAGTAGTAGAGGCCCCTGATGCCAAAACTATGCGCACATTTGCTATGGGGCCTCAGGTAGACAAGGTTGAAAACTACCCTTCGCAGCCCATTATAAAATTTTGAATTTTCCGATTTGAAAACCAAACACCTTAATTTCGCCTGAAAACGTTGAGAACGACTAAAAAATTGCTATTACGCTTCAAATACATGCAAAATCTGTAGGGATAGACCGCTGGCTCGGCTCGGCTCGGCTCGGCTGCCGAGCCGGCCGGCTCGGCTCGGCTCGGCAAATTGCCTTTGGCTCGGCAATTTTGCCGAGCCAGGCCGAGAGCTGAGACAGCCGAGAGTTTTCAAGAACTAACTTTCGAAAGTTTAAAAACTCTTCCCAGAATCCAAAAAGCAAGAGCTATTCTGTTACGATGTTTGTGTTTTTCCGTTAAAAAACCGCTCTCTCATACCGGTATATGCTGGGGGGAGAGCGGCCGCCCTACCCATTTTTTTGATTGGAATTACTTCATGTAAGCATAGGTGTGTGGTGGCGCGATTTGTTTGCCTAATATACTGTTTTGTGTTACGTTTATATCATAGAAAAAACGACATTTTTAATAAATTTGCTGTCCGCATTGCAATATCCAAAAGCTTGGTAAATTTTTCAACTTTTCACTCTGGCGCCCGTTGCACAAAAGTTAATCAACAGCTGAAAAAGCGGTGGGAAGATAAGCAATATTCCATGGTTCTTCAGATATAGTAAAAGATAGTAAAAGTGAAAAAATTTAACTTATAAATACATATAGTAATATTGTTGGTAAAAAACGGCTTCGTGGCGAAAATGGACGTCAAAATAAATCTGGCCCATCACAGGAATCTGAATTTTCAATTTTTTCAGTTACACATGGTACATAAACAATTTCAAGCATTTTACAGACTTTCAGAGGAATTTAAGATAATTTTCAGAATAATACAGACGAAGTTCAGATAATTTCACCCAGAATTCAGAGACTCTAAATTTTATGTGAAAAAATGTTACTGGCTAATTCTACAGAAATTTCAGATTTCCAGCCTGTACTGTAGTTTCAAGCCTGTAGCCTGTACTTTCAAGTTTGTACTGTACTTTTGTCGACGTCATTGTGTAGCTATCGATAAGAAAATTGATGAATTTTTATTGAATTTTCGCACAATTTGCAGTTTGCCACCAAAAGTAGCAAACATTTAGCATTTGGGGTACCCCCTCCCGTGGTAGGTCTTGCACTGCCAAGCGCGTAGTCGGCGGGGGGGGGGGTCGCGACCCATCTTTTTTGGTCGAACCTGAAAAAATTGTCTACAAGGGTTTTTATCGCCCGGCCGAAAAAATTTCTGGTGGGTCTCCAATTGACCAAATTTGGTCTGAAATTCAAAATTTCTTCTGGGGGCTGCCGCCCCTAGCCCAGACCCCTGCAACTTTGTGGCTTACTATTCGTTGATATTATCTTTTATCAAAGCCAATGCATGTCTGCAAGAGTACATTCTGCTGAACTTACTTGGGTAATATAGTGTCTATGATGTTCCCATCTTTTGTTTTACTTTGCTTGTCGGAAAATATTTCTGATACGTCTCCAGTTGACCGAATTCTGCCTAAAAATTTCAAAAATCTCCAATTTTTCCTGGGGGGTCCCGCCCCCAGACCCCTGCTATCTGTGGCTTAATTCTCTTCGCGTTTTCACCACTGGCGGCCCGAATCCCTCGGCTGTCTCTGAATTTATGAAGGAGCTTCCCCCATCCCCTCCAACTGCATGAGTATCAAATAAAAGCTCTAATCCTTCCTTGCTTCTTGACATAAGTCAAAATTTGTAACTTAAAAAAAGTTGTGCCCCAAAACATTGATTCCCGGAGCGCACGATTAAATTTTGATAAAACCCAAAAGTAATCATAGCCGGCCGGCTCGGCTCGGCTCGGCCCGGCATGCCGAGCCGGCCGGCTCGGCACCGAAATTCCCGGCTCGGTCTAACCCTAAAAATCTGCCCTTTATGGCTACTTTTTACGCCATCGACCCTCCATGGAGGGTACCGTAAGTGGGTGTGACTGGTCGTGACGGACATACTTTAATTTTATTCGGTTATTTGGCGTTTAAACAAAAGAAATTGACAGGTTAAAAACATACAAAAAACTGGCAATAGTACCAGATAATATACTTTCCGCTCCAAAGGGACCTCAAAATGACAAAGTCCGACTATTAGGCCCGTATTCCAGAATTCGACCAAGAAAATGTCAGTATGCGCATTTGTGTTAACAATAAACGTCTTTTTGCACTACCATGAGTAGGGATGGAAGTCTCGGTCTCGGTCTCGGTCTCGGTCAAAACCCGAGACTAGCCCAGTCTCGGTCTCGGTCTCGGTAGTCGAAAAGTCTCGGTTTGTACCCGGTCTCGGTTTTTCAAATCTGTGAAAAATTTTCCTGTGGTCCCCCCTTTGGTTTATATTTTTTTTGAAGTTTTTATTTCACCAAAATTTCACATCAGAGATTCTGTCGATTTTTTTCCGAAAACTTTACCATGGTTCTTTAGTTTATCAATATACACAGTACACACAAAAAAATGTATGTTTGTAATTAGGTTTCTTATTTCATTTTATCTTTCAAGTCTGTCTGTGTGATTATTATTATATTTTATTCTTTAATCTTTAGTGTTTGGCTGGTCAACTTTGTTATGCCAATCGGTGACTTCACATACTTAACTGTAATTTCCAATCAGTATGAGTGTAGCAAAAAATAAAAAATAAATTTGTGAAAGTTCAACTAGACGCAATACTCAAAATTATGCCGTGAGGGTGACACATGTAGTTCGGTAGATGAAAAGGTAAGTCTCTACTCCCAACTAAAATGTAGTCCCAGGGGATTGAGGGGGCACACTTTAAAGGGGTGTTACGCCGGAGGCAAAGAATGAAAGAGCGTCACGACGCGCAGGTCTAATTTTTGAGCTAAAAACCCTTGTTATCTTGGGTGTACATTTTAGCAGAACATTGGTAATTCCAATACAAGCTGAGCGATTTTTAACTAAATTCAGCCAAACAGTGTCTGAAATTGCTATTCAACAAGGACAAATTGCGTCTGCTTTGGGACAGAGGTCAAAATTTCAAAACATTTAAGTAGACACGGCCCCACATCCACACAAAAGGAGGGAAGAACCAGGAACGTAACCAACATTGCCGTGATGTAGCTGTTAGTTATATATACATAAGGCGTCTGACCATGGTCTTGTGAGTTTACCTAAAAACTTGTAATAAGTCATCAGACAAATAGGTGAAAAAATGGCAAAAAATGACCCAAAGTCTCGGTTTTGGCGGTCTCGGAATTTGGTCTCGGTCTCGGTAGTCTCGGTTTCGTGGTCTCGGTCTCGGTCTCGGTCTCGGAAAAAAAACCGAGACTTCCATCCCTAACCATGAGTCTTTTGGAGTAGCTACTAGGTTTTTCGATATCACCAGACTATTTTCAAAAAGTGGGTTTTTTCCCCACATGGGTTTTTTTTACCCCGTCTAATTTCGGTCATGCCCCCCCTCGTACGAAAGGAGGGACCTGCCACTGCTGTCATGAATAGAGGAAGGTTAGTCCTCTGTAAAAGTGTTTTTACATTTGAGCTCGCATCTCTTAGTGCTAAGAAATGAGACTCCAAAATTCACCTCCCTTGGAGCCATGTCGGGTCAAAAATGGGAGGTCAAAATTTTTGACTCATACTGTACTATACGCTGGCAAATTTTTAGATTGTACCATATACCCAAGTTCCGGAACCGGGGTGGGTTTTTTTCGCCCCAAAAATGGGGTGGGTTTTTTTCCCTGCCTGCTATACAAGAGTACATTATGCTCCATATCAAGGGCTTAGCCAGGGGGAAGAATTCCCCCCGAAATTTTTTCCCACTGATTTTTTACACACGGGCCCCCCGTTTGGTTTTTATGGTCCGGCCGGAAAAATTTTCTGATCCGCAACTGTGTGCCTTGCCTTGATAGAAGTTGCAGATTTTAGAGGGTATCCCGGGGTCAAAAACAGTAAAGGTGTCTAGCCGCCCCCAGACTCCCGCAACTATGCATTTGTATTCTACTGTATTTGTAATGGTAGAGGCGGGGTCGCCCCCCCCCCCGGAAAAAATTCCTGGATCCGCCTCTGATATATTTGAAAACATATGATAAAAATATGAAGAAATCTGCACATATTCTGAAAATGTGCATATTAAATATATAACGGGATCATGAATCTTGTTGAATCCAAAGGATGACATCCCTATCGTCTTCAACACCAGTACGATTTTGGATCATCTTTACCGTTGATGTAAGCTGCAAAAAAACTTCAATGATACCAAAATTAATGACAGAATCACAGAAAAATGACGAAAAAATACAGAACGCTGAAAAGAAAATGTTTCAAAAAAAATAGTAAAGAGTTAAAATGCAATTACAGAGTCAAGACACAATTTCTATGTCTATATGTGTTTTTGCCAAATTTTAAGCAAAACAATGAGATTACAAAAAACAAAAAAGTTACAAAAAAATTACAAAACTTTGTAAAGCATGCCATATTTTTCGAAAAATTTTTGAAAAAAATTAAAAATACAGCTATTTCAAAGTCAGGATGGTTTTTATGTCTTGAAATGTATTTTTGCCAAATTTGAAGCAAAAAAATGAAATTTCTAAAAATTACAAAAAAAATTACAAACAAGTTACAAAAATATTACAAAAAAATGACAAAAAAGTTACAAAAAAATTACAAAAAAATGACAAAAAAGTTACAAAAAAATTACAAAACGTTGAAAAGCAAATATTTCAAAAAATCGAAAAAATTAAAAATACAGCTATTTCAAGGTCAGGATGCCTTTTTTATGTCTTGAAATGTGTTTTTGCCAACTTTGAAGCAAAAAAATAAAATTTTTTAAAATTACAAAAAAATTACAAAAAAATGACAAAAAAATTACCAAAAAGTTACAAAAAAATTACAAAACCCGTTTTGTAATATTTTTGTAACTTTTTTGTAATCAGATTTTTTCCTGTGTCAAGGAGCAGGCACTCCTGAAATGTGGGTTTTGGCCATTATTTTGAAAACGCGCAAAAATAAACATGCATCGTAAGAACAAAGGTTGATCAGAAGTAAATTTCCTTCAATTTGATGTACGTATCACATAAAACGTTTTTTGAACATTTTTGAGCAAATTTCGTCAAGAAAAATAGATTTTCACGGAAATGCCTTCACAAGCCAGTGCATTTACACGTATGTAATGAATTTGAAAGGCTGAAAAACACTAGCAGTTGTGTTTTACTGAAACGTAATTAAAAATTTTTGGTGTTTTATTGTGGTATAATTTTTTCGTGAACTAACGCAATACTTTCTGCATGAGACAGAAATATAGTGCGTGTGAATACAAACGCAAATTTTCGGCTTGCGATTTTAAAAAATTGGCTCAACAAAAAAAGTTAAAATTTGGCACATCAATGCACCTTGTCATCTTCGAGCGGTTGCAAAATTTGATTTTTGGCAAATCGCTAGTATCTAAAAAATTTAGCCAAATTTATGTTTTTCAAAAATCGCGATTTTTGTGTTTTTCGGTATATCAATCATATACATCAAAAATGACTTTTTGCGACCGCTCGATCACGTTGAGGCGAGCAAAATGAGCTATTGATTGTGCAACAGCTACTTATTTGCGAAGAGAAATCGCAAGCCGAAGTTCCACTCAATTTTGGTCATTTTTGATTTGCTATTTTCACGGCTAAATAACTCAGCAAAGCTTCCACGTATTCTTATGTTTAATACATCAATTTAGAGCTAAGAAACCGTATATGGTAGTGATGATGAGTAATCATTTCATATTGAAACAAAAATTTTATGCTACGGCTACAAATTTGTCCAAAAAATTTTAAACTTTTTTATCACAATATGCATATAAAATAAAAGCTCTTTTCATTCTGAACAACTTCCCCTGAGCGCCACCTTTTATTTGGAATTGGAAATTTTTTCGGACACGGAAATTAAATCAAAAGGGGGCACGTCACATCAGGCCGTGTATATGTATAACACAAGTAAATGCCGTTATATAATGTACACGTGTACTCCTGCAAATATGGCTAACAAAAGCCATATACAATTACAAGGAATAGTAAGCCATACAGTTGCAAAGCTCTGGGAGCGGAGTCCCCCTAAAAAAATTGGAGGAATTTTTGAGTTTTAGGCTGAATTTGATCAGTTGGTGACGTATCGGAATTTTATTTCAATAAAAACCAAAAGGGACACCCTTGTTGACTCTTGGCCCCACCGCCGCCCCTCCCCTAGATACGCCCCTGCTACAGAGTGTATATGTTGAGCAAATAAACTGGACACAACCCATCCCTCAGGAAATATATACAGACCAACAGCCACAAGGTTTCAGAGATCTGAGGGTCGCACGCAGCTATCAGAATTGCAGAAAATCTTAATTTTTAAGCTGAATTTGGTCAAGCAACACGTATCGAAAAGTTATTAGTAATAAAGACAGCTAAATTAAAATAGTAAAGAAGTAGGGAGAATGTCGTCACATCAGAAGTGTATTACACAAGTGAATGCAGCATAGTGTACACTCTTGTATATACGCATTGGCTTTGATGAAAGATAATAGCAAATTAGCGATGAATAGTAAGCCACAAATGTTGCGGGAGTCTGGGGGCACCGAGCGGCAACCCCCAGGAAATTTTTGTGAAATTTTTCAATATTTAGGCCAAATTTAGTCAATTGGAGACGTATCGGAAATTTTATTCTATAGGCTCTTTTTGTCAAGGGGGGGGGGCAGACCAAAGGGGGGGGGTCGGGGCCCGTGGGCCTTCCCCTGGTACTGTGATTTTTCTAAAATTTCTGCACAGTCATAGCCTATAGCTCTGAGCAGTTGAAAATTTTTATTTTTAAATATACTTCAGAAATTTTTTATATGATTGTCACTGTTGAGTGCTCGACATCAAAAACAAATAATGGCAATTTTTTTCTAAACCCAATGAAATTGATAAAAACCAAGATAACGTAAAAAGTAAAAAAGGACAAACAAAAAAGGCTACACGTTCATATAAAACTAAAAATACTATAACTATAAACTATAAATTATACACGTTTCACGTTAACTAAACGTAACGCTTAAACAGTGTTATCGTTTGCCGTTCGCTTTCGTTTTCGCTCACGTTCAGGGCTCTGATAGTCACGTGACAAAATCACGTGATCTGAAACTTTGCCGCAAACGTTTTTTACGCGGCGGTCTCAGCCGCCGCGCATATACTATAGTGCAAACGCTCTATATGTTTGCACGTGGTTCAGCTGTGACACTGTTAGCAGGTCTCTAAAACACACTATTTGAGTGTGCGTGTGCGTGTGTAGCAGTACGTAAATAGCGTCACTGTTGAATGTGCTTCACAATTCGTCATTCGCCAGTCTGTCTGTCTGCCTGTCTATGTTTTTGTACACAGCAGACAGTCTGCATTAGATATATAATCGTATATAATGTGTGTAAAGTGTGTAACCTGCATAGTGATTCTTTATGTAAAAATTTGTGTTTATTTTTTAATATTGTGATCACAAAGACTAACCGAGGAAAGATCGTGAAACTGAAAGTCACCCGTAATCACAGAAAGAATTTACAAACAGAAAAAATTAAAAAGTCAAAGTCGAAAACCCGACAGAAAGACTTATAAATAATAATAATGCGTTTTTTAGCTAATAGCCACATGCAAGTGGCTATCAAGTTAGCTCTTTATCTGCTGGATCATATTGTGGCTTGCAGTTGCGATTGCTTTTTAAGCTTCAGCATCAGCCTCGCGTTGTCGCGAGTCGCAATAAGTTGGTTTAAAAAATTTGAAAAAGTGCCGCGTTTTATATTCGATAGAATATCCTCAGCACTGCAAGTAAATCACAACGCAATTTATCTAAAATAAATTTATCCTTACTCGCAAAACGTGCTTGAAACTGAAAACTTGACTTTGCATTCTTTGCTCCTATTTGTTACGCAAAGCGAAAACCTAGAAGGGTAAGAAGATTCAACAGGCGCCCACCCCTTCCCCTCCCGCCCGGTTGTTGGGTTTGTGGAGTTTTCCATCCCTCGTTCCTATTAGTCAAAATTGCAGGCAATCACCCAACATGACTTTCCATTCTTCGCTTTTATTGGTTAGGCCTAAGCCTAAGCCTGAGCCTAAGCCCAGGCCTAAGTCCAGCCTAAAAATACACTAATAACCTATAGCACTTTGATACGCTATCGTTTTGCTATATGCGCTATTTTTTTATATCGTCGACCAGAGCACAAGCAAAAATTTAAAAATATTTTTTGTTTATTGAGGGATCGTATATGTAGTAAAAAGAACAAAACTTGTCAATGAGTTAGCCAATAGCACAAAATAGCGCCTAAATAGCACAAATACAACCCTAATGTGCTATAAGTACTATCAAAAATTAGCATCACTAAATAAAGGGAAATTAACACAAACACCAATAGCCCGGCGTAGCTCAGTTGGTAGAGCGTTTTGCAAGGAAACTAGCAATGGGTGGTTCGAATTCCCCCTGGCAGTTTTTCTATACCTAGAAGTTTCATCCAAATTTAGAAAATAACGCTTATTGCGCAAATTGCGCAAATATGCATCCCAAAAAGTGGTATAGCGCAAATAGAACCTTCGATAGCGCATATAGCGCAATTAGCGCATATAGCACTCCTAAAAGCGCTATAGCACGCAATGCGTCTATATTTATACAGTTTACCAGTTTGCTGTTTGAGAGGCTTGGAACTACTCAATACTCAGTAGTAGGCCATCCAAAAATTGGGATTTCAAAATAATTCTATTGAAATGGCCGCGTTTAGTATTTCCTCTGGAATACTGACATACAGGACACGCAAAATGATTGCTGCACACTCTGAAGGAAGAGCTTAAACCAGTGGTCAGTGCACCAAGTCATTTTGTCACCAAGCTTTTGATGTCTGCAGAAGTTGATTCAAGGTTTTTGGAAACCTATTAAATACGAGATTCCTGTACATTCTCACTGCATACAAAATATTGTTTTAAATTTAAAATAAGTTTTGTTGCACTACTGTTTGTAAACAGGATTCGCTTTGCTATACACACGAATAGTTTTAAGAAAATGGTTGTAACTGAGTGCCTGCGTACTTTTTGTGTGAATAGTGCTTTATTTAACCAATGACGTTTTCTGTGATTGAATCAAAATCTGTTTTGTTATTTTATAGTATAGGTTTTATAGTTTACATTAGTACTTTCGTTGTAGTTAATTCAAGTGAAGAACTGGCACAAAATTAAGCGTTGAATAAAGCAGCAGAAATATCTTCCTGAATTTCAGTTTGTACTTGACATGAATAGTCAACCACTTTAATTAATTAATTAACACTTTTGAGCCAATTAAGCACACTTTTGAGGAGCCTCGTATTGCAAACTTTTCAGTTTGTATATTAGGTTAGGCTCTCACTATACAGAAATAAGAAAGGGAATTTTTTCAGATACAAGGAGGAATTTTTACTAAAAAAACTATGAGAAAAACTAAATAGCCTGTAGTTTTTCTTTATTGAATTGTTGTATCTGTACCATTTTTTGCACCGTTTAGGGTAGCACAATTAAAAATACAATATAATAAATTGTAACAGTGTGATGATATAAAGTTCATTGGGTTCTATACTAAGTTCAGTTCTAACAATAACAAAAAGTTTTTTAATTGTCAGATATTAAACGACAGGTGTGACACTAAACAAAAAATGGATAGCAAATCTTGCATTATAACTGGGCTTCTACTTTTCGTAGCCGGAACAGTCTGTGGACAAGACAGGACATGGGAAGATGTAAAACAATGCATGGAAGGAGTTACAGATTATTGTAAAGCTAGGTAATGTACTGATCGGCTTGACTCAGACTTACAGCCGTATGTCCGTTCATTCGGTTAAAATTACGAAAGAATCACGCCACACACCGAATTAGTGGCGTGACTGCTTCGTAATATTGCCGGTTATACGGATATACGGCTGTTAGAATGAAGCCGAGCCTTAGTGTAAAAATCATCCATTAGCATACACACAATAGGTAAAACTTTTGGGGGTTTCTGCGGTCGCATTTCTGGGACTGCTCCTTTAATCGACGATACACACCGTACCGTACGTTTAGCAAAATACAGTAACATTTTTCACAAAGCGCCGATTTTATTACATTTTGCCAAATTTTTTTGAGACACTGTCCTCAATTTCTGTGGGGGGGGGGGCTCATACATGTATGCCAAATAGTAAACGTAAGGATAAAATTATGCCTGTAGTAAGAGAAAAGTTAAGAGGAAAATAAAATCATAAGATCAACATTGAGGTTGAGGTTGAAAAAGGACAGGGTTAATTATAATTGTAATTACTGAGATTTAAGTGCCTACATGACAAAATCGTAGCAAAGACTACATTTGCTTTTGTTAATTATATAGTATTTCTTCAAATAAAGGCCCGGGGGCTTAAATGTTTAGTGAAGGCCCAAACGGGGATTTATTCAAGACAGGGGCTTTATTCGAGGTAATACGGTAGTCACTGTTTAAAATGTGCTGTAAGTCTGCAATGGAGGTAAAAACTTTACAATAGTCAGGGTGGAATGCATAAAAGGAGTCTTTCGTTAAAACCAGTTTAAGGTGTTCTGTTTCAGTAATTTAGAACATCGTAACGAAAAACTCTACACGTATTACTTAGGTTAGAACGTTGCCCTTAGATTGCATTTAGCAAGATTGAGCTAAGACTGCCTTTATGCATTCCACCGTTAGTGTTTTAAACCTAAGGCTCGATTCATAATTTCATTCGTATGTCCGTTCAGCCTACAGAATGACGTCACTAGCACTGCAGTTGATCAGCTAGCGCCTGTGAGGTCATTGTTTTGTCATTTTGTCGGCAGAACGGACATACGGCCGTAAGTATGAATCGACCCAAAGGCCTCACAAAAATGGCTGTATCATAATTTTTCTAGAAGCAACTATTGGCTTAATCATCATTATATAGTAATTTGTATTTAATTTAGACACCCGACGGTGCCGAAGCGAATTTTGCAGTGTTTCGAAGATCCTGACATTAAATCAACTTTTGACCACGGCCATTCTCGATTCAGAAAGTGTGTGGCGAAAGTCGCAATTGGATGAAAAGTAAAATTTTCAAACTGTTGCAGTTAGTATAAAAAGTTTTTAGGTAGTGCTTTAGTAACGATTTCATCGATTTTTTTGAAGAACCAATAAGTTTCAATAGTATATACCAATAACGCATAAATTTGACTTCTGTACAAATAAGTCGACTATATGTGGCCAATTTTTACCACAGCACTTTGCTCAAAAAATGGTGAAACACAGAGTGGCGTACAGATTTACCTCTTTGTTGTTTTGAAGCCGTACCAGGCTAGGTATGAAGGCTGGAACGCAAGAGTATAATTATTAACTAGATATGGTCTTTGGGAGTGTTTACGGAATACGTAATATTTTCAAAGCAGCAATATTATTTTATTGTTATGGTTTTTAGATAATTTTAGAGCAACATTTTTAGAGCTACACTTTTGATCCCAAAGGGTACAGGTACAGGCTTGAGTACCTCGCAGTTAATTTCTATTCAACTGTCGTTTAAGCACTAGAGCAGAATAGAATGG
>JASANF010009571.1:0-35865 GCA_030248245.1 Trissonchulus sp. WLG1_4
GTAGGTGCTGTAATATATCGACGCTGTGTTTGTGTCTGTAAGCTGGTTCTCTTTTAGGTGAGTCAACTGAATGAGACCGATTGCGTTTTTCGTAACGGGTGACTTTGGTCTATACTGCTCTCTTAGCTCTTCTTGATGCCTATCACGATTGTTGGACTCTTTGTAATATCTTGATTCTGTTCTTGTGGTTTGTCGATGTCTGTCATCATGTCTGTCTCGAGACTGACTTCGAGTTCGTTTGTCAGTTGGTGTTGGTGATCGGTATCTGGAAGAATCGCAGTATGCTCTAATGTGACCTTCATGCCCGCAATTTGCACAGATTGGGTCACCTCTAGCAGTCCATTCGAAACGTACGTATCGGTGCCGATGTCTCGGTGGTGAGAAACCATATCTATTGTCGTATAAGGGCTCATGATTGCGTGGACGGTCATAACGATAACTACTTGGCTGTTGACTGGGGTACGGTGTTGGAGACCTGCTCATATGACGTTGACGGTCTCTCTGTCGTGGTCGAGAAAAGTGAGCATTCCTCTCAGATTCTGAGTTATGTCTTGACCTTGAGGACACAAAAGCAACCTGTAAGGCTTTTATTAGTTTGTCTGTAGAAGTGTCTGTGACTTTTTGTTCTGGCCTGGTTTTCATATCTGCTAGCGTTTGCTGTATAGTCGTTAATGTGTCTTTCAAGTTCGACTGAAAATTCTCGTTCGGCAGTGGCAATTTGCTGTGAGAAAGAAGGCTACTCTGAGCATCTTTTTTCTGTGCCAGTGTGAATGCTTTCTGTAAAATTTCTGGGTCTTTGTCTAAAACGTATTCCTTTAGATTTTCAGGTAAACCTAAGATAAATGCTTCTTTAATTAATTGATCACAAACTGGTTGGTCTATGTGAGAAAATGCCGCTCGTCCAAGTCTTTTAATGTCCTGTGCGTAAGTGGCTAGGTTTTCGGTGTCTTTTTTAATTCTGCCTCTTAGTATGAGACTTGAAATACGTTGACTTTCGGCTGGCAATAAGGCAGATGTCAGTGCAATCTTCAAATTGACGTAATTGACCTTATCTGCCTCAGCCAGGTCTTTATATTGGTCCAGTGCAAAATTACGTAAGAACAGCGGCAAATTTTCGCATTTGGCCGCATCAGTCCAGTGTAGGCTGTTGGCGTATAGTTCAAATATATCTAGCCATTGCGAAAAATCATCAATACCTGCACGTCCTTCAAACAGTTGCTGTGAGACGGAAGTTGTTTTAAGACCTATTGTTGAGTTTGAGTTAGCTAAGGCCTGTGTCAGTGTTTGTATATGACGTGCATGTTGGTCAATGGTTTCATTTTGTCTCTGCAGCAAAATATGTAAATGTCGTACATCGCGGTCAGTAGGGTCACTGTTCTGTTCTGACTGTGACATTGTCTTAGAAATAAGTTAACCTGCTGTCTCTAATTCAGGGATGCCATGTAACCATCAAGGCTAAGTTTCTGTATGTCTATCTTAGGGTCCTTATAAGGCCGCTTGCTGTCCAGCAGATAGTAATGAGGGCCGTCAAGTGGGCCAAGCGGCTGAGCGCAAAGGAGTTGTGAGACCGTTAGACAAAGGTCACGAGTTCAGGCATAAGACGTAGCCCTGGGTTACTAACTTAAGTTCTACACTACCCTATCTATCATAAATCGCACAACGCACACAAGTTCACTGCAAATCCTTTTATTCAGACAGTGGGTTCAGTTTAGTCCGTGGTCAGTCTTCAAAATTCACACTACCATAGCCACAATTCACATTCAGCACCATAGAATCGACACAACCAACTCTCTCTAAGACTTTCACCCCAACTGGATTAATTTCAAATCGGTGCAGTTTTTCTAAGTGGATTTGGCTACGGTAGGTGTGTCATGTGGCACTAGCTTAGTCAGACGTGGGTGGGCTTGAATTTCATTAATTTATTTGTAAAGGGTCAAGTTTTATTGGCCCATTTTATAAAGATTAATGACTAGAAATATCAAGATGTTTTGATTACAGTAGGACTTGTAATTGTTGAAAGGGGGGGACCGAGAACGTCCCCGTTACATTACGAATGCTTTTTATAGTAAAATAAAAATTATTGTATCATCGCGTAGGGGAGTCAGCTTTCAAAATGAAGTTCAGCCGCTGCTGCAAGCTTCCATGTTTGCCAAATTTGACTAACTCTGAGCAAGCTGATTTAAATGCACGAGCTTCGTCTGATATAATTTCTACACTTTTCCAGGCTTCAGGCAGTACGGTAAAGCGATGAGCCATAGAATCTAGACGTTTGCTAGCCGACAAGACAGCTTTCACATTTGAGCCACAGTCCGTTGTGAAATAATGTGTCGTGATCAGAAATACTGTAGCTGGCTAACACTTAACGGATCGCTTGTTAAGGGGGGGCTACCTGAAAAGATGAAAATTTTAGGTTCTCCTATTCGCTTCAAATTTGCACATAATGTAGCCCCAGGGAAGGCGCATCGCAGATGCAACAAACTGGAACCAATGCTTTTGCCAATTTTTTACTAAAGACTCCCAAAATTTCAATTTTAAAACATTATTTCTATTACTTTTTTCTACAAGCTACATACGATTAAATTATTCTCCAAGTACAATTTATGTAATTTTACGTATTAAATTTAAACGATAAAACGACAAAGTATTTTCTGTATCTTTTCTGATATTTTGTGTCGGTCGCCCTATGTAATCGAAACAACATTTTAGCTATGTACTCGGCCAAATGCAAAATGGGGTAAAGTTTGCTGTCGGTTTGACGTTTAACGTTGAGTTGTAACTGCTCTGAAATTTACGATAGTTTTGTAATATTGTAGCATATGCTACATTTGAGGACTGGAAATCTGGCACGACTGAACTAAAAAGAAACTAAAGTTCAAGTTAATGCAATAATTTCGGTTGCACTCCAAAACATGAGACATGAATTTGTTCACATGATCAATTTAAGGTCAAAATGGACACTTTTCATTCAAATTTTCTTAAAAAATTCTGCCTTTCCGAAAATTATTCTTTAAGGAATTATATTTTTTTTTACTGATGATGAAAAGTAAGTGAGTAATATATTAATGAAAAATTATATCTGCATAGTGCATATCCAATGTGTGATACATATTTTAGTCAGTTTGAGTCCTCTTTTGACTTCAAAAGATTATCAGTTTTTAATTTGAGTTTTCCTAAAACTTTACGCGGCAGGGTCAAACTTTGTGTAAGTACTGACTATTGACAGCAGAGAGTTGTTAGGAAAGTTTGAAACATGAAAGCATGAAACTGCTGCTTGTTGACCCAATTTTAAGCTGGCTCTATGACATAGTGCGCTGATAAATCCAGATAACACTGTTTTTAGAAGCATTCACCCACAGGTCAGCAGTGAAGGCGATCTTTCAGTCAATGTTGGTTAAATCTCAGTTTGTGCTGCTTTGGCTATTTCTAAAGTTCTTTTGCAAACAATATTGGCACTTGGCTAAGCTTTTTTGGGTCCACAATGCCTCGTTTGGCGCCCAATTTACACATCCAAATATTTGAAAATTTTTAAAAAATATGTATGTTAGGATTGATTTAAAGACGTTTATATCAGTGAAAAAGTTTTTAGGCCAAAAAAGTACGCTCTAAGAAAGAAAGGGTTAAGGCATCTGTTAACTTGGTAATATAACTATCACCAACCCACTCAGGGCACCTTACTCACTAATCACACCAAATCTATCACCTTACGTCACAATCCGTAGACTTAGGACACACACAAAGTGAGAGCAGCTTTAATCAATCGAGTACAATTAGATTCGCCAAACCAATACACCTAAAAATTACACACCAACAACTTGAGAACCAGAGCGGTCACCAACAATACCAGCTAACACACTAACCAACCCACATCTGGTCGAGCCAGAAAAACGATAAGCCAACCCAGCACAATAGGCAGGATGCGTGTAAAGTGAGCACAAAGAAACGTCACTGGTGGGTGACGAATTAGTAATTAGAAAGGGAGCCGGCCCCAGACAGGTAGAAAAGGGGCGGCCGCCCCAACGATAAATACGAAAAAGTAAAAGCGGCTACCGTAAGCTTTTTTGGGGGGGAGATGTCACCAGTTACACGGGGGTCCTGATTTTGCAGACGTCCCCGGATGCACAAACATATCAAACAAAACAAAACAAAATAAGATATAAATCAATAAGAACAATATGTGAACACATAGCTAGGTAGGATAACGTAAACAATAAGAAGCTGAGTATCTTTACAAGACAAGGTGACTATTGAGTAAAAATTTGTAAAACAAAGTTAATTGATACTGACATTATAGCAGTTAAAATATAATAATTTTTAATTTTATGAGAAAATAATTAATTTTGAGGTTTTTTTGGATTTAAATAAATTGGGAGAAAAACATATGAAAATAGAGCTAGACGATAGACTTAACAAAAAAGGCATGAACACATAGAAATCAAACTGTAGTAATTAGTATCTATATATTTACACAGCATGATAATCAGCGAGTCAGCGATATAAGATCAGTTAGTGTCTAAATATTCTAATAGCACCATAATTAGTCAGTCGTTAATATGAGAGCAGTCAGTCTTAGCACAGTTTGAGTCAAAGCCAAGGAGCAGTTATCGTGGTCCCATGATTTGAATATTAACCGGAAACCCAAATGTGGATGGAACGACGATGAGGGGTTGCCCGTGAGAGTCGACGTAGACAGGTACCCATCCCTGAAGGCTGAATTGATGCCCTGGATTGGGGGCATAAATTTGGTTATGGACGACGCTGTTAAGCACGGAGGGGGCCTGGGGGGTGGTATCCATCGGAGTTGACGACAACACGTGTTGGTCAGACGAACTTTGATCGGGAATGGCAGCCGGTTGATCAAAGCTGGCAGGTTGGGGAACGGGGGCTTGATAGATACTGCCGCCGTTGGGAACGCGCTGTGGAGCACCGACAGAAGCAAGGGGGGCGACGCTGATGGACTTGGCAAGGGGGCCCTGGTACGAACTACCGCCGTTGGGGACGCACTGCGGAGCACCGACAGAAGCAAGGGAGGCGACGCTGATGGACTGAGCAGGGGAGGCCTGGTACGAACTACCGCCGTTGGGGACGCACTGCGGAGCACCGACAGAAGCAAGGGAGGCGACGCTGAGGGGCTGGGCAGGACTGGCCTCGTACGAACTACCGCCGTGAGGGGCCAGGGGGGCGACAGAAGCGGGCTGGTCAGGATTCATAGGCTGGACAGAAGGGGCTTCATCGACTTGCTGAGCGCAAGGGATCGAAGGGTCAAGAAAAGGCTGCACGGACACCGATGCTGGGGGGCTGCAGGCTTGCGAAGAGGACTCGACGGTTGCAGAGTGCTCGCGCTGTCACCTTCGTCGACTAGGACACATTCCGCGTCGTCACTTGAAGAGCCAGCCGAAGGTTTGGAGGAGGGGGGCAGCGGAATGGCATCGGGGGAGACGGAGATAGTCACGGTATCAGGATATTTGGCAACTTTTCAGCTTCCCGAGTGGCCGCCAAGTGGTGGAGTTTGGAAACCAGATTTTTGTTTGCCAATCGGAGCACTTTTCACTAGATCGCTGCCAAGCGGAATATAGGAGCACTTTGGCACTGTAACCTGATTTATCGGCAGCGGAGTATCCTGGAGATAACCGCGATTGGAGAAGTAGGGCTGCAGCTGCCGAAAAATTTTCTGAGCAGCGCCCAGCTCCCAAAACCACGCCTTGAGCCCTTTCAGAGAGAGCTGAAAGTCCAGCGGTTGGTTTCTCTCGAAAAAAATATTCAGAGCCGATTGAGACATGCTGGAAAAGTCCGTCATTGGGACCAGCATATAGTTGGATTGCTGGCCCTTTTGTGCCAAAAAGGCGGAGAACTCCCGAAATCGGCTCACTGGAAATTGCAGGCTAGGGTGCACAATTGGGGCAATTATGTACACCTGACCACTGAATTATTCGAGCGCTGTGGACAGATCTTTCCAGTCACCTTCTCGGCGACGCACGTCTCGATAGACGTCTTTGGTGGCCACCGAAACAGCAACATCCGTATACAAATCGAGTTTGATTCCACTGAGAGCACTGCTAGCCGTTCCTATATTATCAGTCTATTACAGTTACTTTAACAAGCACGTTTTGCGAGTAGAGTTGAATTAGTTTAGGATAACTTTAGTTGCGACTTGCTTGCAATGCTGAGGATATTCTTTGAATATAAAACGCGGCGCCAACATTTGAAAATGCCAACATTTGCAACTAAACAGGATCACTTTTAGTTTTAATATCAATTTCTAGCCAGCAATTTCAGCACTAATTGTTAAAAATGGTACTACATACATCAGAAAATATTACATGGCTTTTTGTATAATCGAAGCTATAGGTAAATAATTGGTCTGATTTTCTCTTGCACTCCCGCATTGGCGAGTCTTTTCGGTCAGTTCGGGTTCCAAAATTACGTACATATGCACGCTAAAAATCGCTTGCCAAGCTCAGCTGCAGAATCAGTCAGTCGCTGATGCCGCAAAAGTTTGGTGATACTTTGGCAAAACACTTTATTCCACATAAATATGATACTTACTGATGAGTGGGACTGTATCTGTGGATCATGTTTCATACAGTCCTCAGCACGGAAAAACCGTAATCCTACATACAGTTAGTTCCACAAGAGGAACGCACTTTACCAGAAAATTTTCTGCAAACGCATCGCTATATATGTACGCTGGCCGTAGCTCTCAAGATGTTTGTCAATGGCATCGTAAGTCTAACATTTCCTGCTTTGAAGCGCGCTGATATATGATCTACGAAGCAATGTCGCAACAGGTTTCGTCGCAACACTGTTCAATGAACTTAGCGTTCTAGGCACTAGCTAGTAGTAGCTACGAACATGTTATGTACAACATGTTATGTATGATCCGACAAACGCTTGCACAAACGGTGTTGCTCACCGTTGCTTCTCGCTAAATATGTACGTTATGTAATTATGCCAAAGTGTACAGTATGATACACACACCCACACAAACAATAGTTTTCCAAGACCTGCCAGCAATTTTACATAGAACTACATGCAATCATATAAGACGATTGCAATATAGTATATACGCGGCGGCTGAGGCTGCCGCGTAAAATTGTTTTGATGCACTACTGGCAATATTCAGAATCACTACTCGTAATCAGAAGTTTCAATGTTTACTTTGAGCAAGCGCACGTGTACCTGCTCAATGTAAACATTGAAACTTGGGTCTCCTTTGACTAATTATAATTAGACCATATGTGATCAAATCTTTTTACAGTCGTTTATATGAACAAATTATTCGAAAACTTTCAGTTACTTATTGTAATCACTCTTGACGGTAGATACGTTTTTGACGCCCACGACGAACCAGACTTGTAAAATGAATAGAATACTACCAATAATAATAATTACCTTACTATACTATATAAACTTTTCGGCAAAAAAGAGAAATGATAATAACTCAGGAACTGCTCAAAGAAGAGATTCCATTTTTCTATTATCAGGTAGCCGATTACATGGTCAAAAATTTTCCTATTCAACGTTAGTTGTTCAACGAAACCGTTGAACCGTTAAACCGGTTTGAAAAAATACAAATTTTACTAAGCTAATAATTTGAGCTAGAACTGCTACTTGAATAAACGTAAAACGCTAGAACTGCTACTTGAATAAACGTAAACAACATCAGGTGTTACACATCGTTCCACTTTGACAATCAGCTCAGTTCGATTTGCTACCAATTCTGCGCATACTGTTGTGCTGACACGTATTATGTACGCGCACATTTGTTTACCGAGCCCAAACCGAGGGTTCTCAGCATCCACGGGCCACCACCTACTTGCACGTTGCACCTTTGCTATTGCCTAGTCACGTATTGCTGGCATGTTTTGTCAAAGTTTTGTCGAAAACAATGAAATGGACAAATTCAATGATATTTCCGCCAATAAAAGCCGCTGGAGAGTTGAAATTCTTATACGTTGAAACGCATTCATAATACAATAAAAGAAGACAAGACATATATTGTATGTAATTTAATACATGCCTACCAATGCCTTTAAAAAAATTTAATAATAATAATAGTTGCCTTTGTGTTACAAGGTGAGTACTATAGATAGATAGTACAAGGTGAGTAGATAGTTCCTTTGCTTAACCCTGGTTCATATTTGTCGTTAAGACCATGGAGATAGAGACAATGGCATTAATGGCATGGCAGGGGTTTGTGAGTTTTGATAAAATCTTTGTGTATAGCTTTTTGCACGCAAACTAGACCTGCCTCCAGCTTTCATGAAAACATCTCGCTCATCTGATTTTGTTGCAGTTGCTTATACGATATTAACAAAAATGCGGACAAGTATAAACCGGGCTTGTAAACAAGTTTATTTTAAACCGAAACGTTCAAAACATGCTGCAGTGTCATTCCTAAACCTCCAACAAAACTGACTGATTGCCTCTATGACTCTCTATTTTAGTTACTTTTATTTGCTGAACGAACTTAGATACGGAAGTTAACGTTAACGTGTATAGGCTATGCTAACTCCTACTGGTACATTTAAGCCCGGTTCATACTTGTCCTTTGAGACAGTTGCTGTGAATAATTAACATGAGCGTTTCTGTTAATTTTTTGTATACGATTTGACTTGGTTCAACTTTATTCATGCAAAAGTTGGCTTATTCGTCCAGTCAGTTTTCCTGGAATAGCATCAGGACAAAATGATAGGGACAAGTTCACGGACAAGTATGAATCGGGCTCAAGAATTGAGTTCGGACCATACATGGGCGTGGGGGGATTTTCACCCCTCCCAAGAAGGCATCTTCACCCCCCCCCCCCCCCCAGAATGCTTTTGAAGGCAGCTCACGGAGCAAACATTGGTGGCTCACGAAGCAAATTTGGTGGCTCACGAAGCGAATTTGGTGGCTCACGAAGCAAAAGCGGCCTGGAAAGTTGCTCCGCCTCCTCACCTCCCTTTCCCCCGGTGGCTCACCCCCCCCCAGAATTAGCTGCGCACGTATGGTTCGGACTAACTTCTTCTGCCCCGCTTAGTCAGAAACTTTAGACTACAGCCATTTCAGTCCGGTAGACAAATGGGACGACCTACGACTGACATTTACTTCTATTAAAAACAAGCAAACAAACATATCGAAAGTTAAGCACAATCTGCTATAAAATAATAGAAGCCTGTGTTAGCCTTTGGCTGGCGTTATGTCTGTCATCAGCCTATGAGAAGCGACAAATGGATATTATCAAGAGTACATAATAGGAAGAGTTTGACACTCTCCCTAGGATGATTTTGGCCTTGTATTCCTATGCGGAGCGCAAAATACCCCATCTTGGTACGTTTTATAGAGGGGGTATCCACCCACCCTTCAGTTCAACAGATAATACTGATGATCTGAGGGAGAGGGGGTACGGGTACCCCCCCACCCTCAGTCCACGACCCCGTACTCACATGAGGGGGCGTAAACTGGGGCGGTTGCCCCCCCCCCAATCGCCATCAACCCCCCACCTCTGTTCAAGGCACTGAGAAAGGCCTGTTGCTATACCCCCTTCAGTTCAGTACATCAGCGACTACCAGTTTGCCTGTGACTACCTCATGTACGATCACTGCAATTGATTTTTTAACAAAATTGGATATTTTTTAACAAAATTTTATCGTAAACCAGTAAAAGACCTCACGTCCACACATTGGATATACAGTCGAATACGTCTAAACTAGACGCACTAGACTTGTTAATAGGATATAAACTATCCTAAGCATAATGATAAATATAATAATCCAGTTTTTAATGTACCAAACCCAGTTTCCAATATACCAAACGAAAGCTCATAACCCGCTTATCATTTTTCGGTTAACTCTTAAGCTTAATTCTATTTATGGAAATAAAATTAATTTTTGGAACCAGTCCATAGTGTTAAATAAAACACACAAAATAACTTAAACTGATTTTAACTTACCATGGTCGTAATCTCCGTGGTGTAGTGGTTAGCATCGAGGAGTCTCACCCCTCTGATCGCTGGTTCGAATCCAGCCGGGTGTCGTTTTTTCAAATTTTTAATTTGGGTTTTTTTAGAATAACGAAAGTATTGCATTTCAATCACATACTTGCGTTTAGATCTAAGGCATTTCTTCATCAGAAATTTTCTCAAATTTTTTTGTCCTTTTTGTGATCCGCGTATTTGCTTCACGTACATAGATTCCTAACATACCCGACGCACTAGACTTGTTAATATAAATATACTATCCTAACAATAATGATAATGGAAGGATAACCTATTAATACTAATAATTAGCAAGCAAAAATATCAGTGCCCAAGCGTTCAGCTTCTGTTAATTTGTTAGCCTCATAATTGAATAAAAAACACTTACGTAATCCGGAGTTATTTCTTTCTCCACCTACTAAATCCTCCGCGACTGCACAAAAAAACCTCCGCGGAATAGTTTCAACAAATCATATGATCGTAATCACAATAGGCACGATCAAACAAGTTTCGTGTGCTAAACGAGTTGCTGCTATAGTAGTGCAAAGCTGAAGCTGAATTTCGTTGTCGGATCTGCTGTGCAGTGTGCACAAAGGTAGGTTCAGCGATTACACATTTTGTTACCCGTTCTTAAATTTTCCAATGATAGATTATTGATAGATCATCTGATCGATTACAGAGAATAAACTATTTTTAGAATTTGCTACAGTATAGTAGCCAACTTTAACACCGTCATTCTTTTGTTTTTGACCGGGCATGGAGTTTGAGACGTGAAAACTTTTGTGGCGTTTCATTTTTAGCATTGCTCGATTGTAGCAGTTTATATCAGCCTGAATTTCAGCGCAAAATTTTACTGGTGGCGTGAGCAATCATCAAGTCCTAGTGAACGCTACCCACAAAAATTAATTAGACGGCGGAAAATCATGTGAATGTCACTAAGAATAAACGGAATACATGAGGCTCATTTTTATTTGAAACTGACAGTGTTCCTTTGAATCAGCCGCTGAAAATATGTAATTAAACAATAAACTCTATTATGCAAACAATAAACTATATTACGCACTAACAACTTATTAGTAAACTTGAAGAATCGGGTGTTAAAAGTGACATTAGAAGAAAGTGCGAAGGTGCTATAGAAAAGTGTGTTAATTGCCGTCTTAGTGCAAACTGCGTAGACGCACTAGACTAACTAAACAAATCACACCATGTGTGATACTGTGATCAAATCTTAGTTTGATTGCATATTTAATAGTAAAAAATTAATTGTTTGCCAGATTTCACAGTTTACTTCTCAAACAATAAAAAGATTGATTTAAGGATCCAGTCAAATTAGTCCAAACTAGACGCAATAGACTGTTATGTAGACGTTTACCTAAATATTCTCATGTACTTGCCAGGTTATCAAGTTATACGCTACCTAAAACGGAGTTTAGTTTTTATTTTAGTTTAGTTTAGTTTAGTTTAGTTTCATTTAGTTAATGAAAACCAAAAGCTTATAGTCGGCCCCACCCAACAGTCTAAAAGAAGCGCTTTGACATTTTTAAATGACATGTCAAGTGACAGCATTATACCACAATGAATCAAAAGCGTACAATTTGCTTGCCAAAGATGGTAAAATTGTTCTTCTACCATTACTACGGTATCAAAAGTCATAGGCTTCTACCCCCAACTTTAGCTAAAAGGAACCAACTATGTAAACAACTCACACCTTGAGTGATCAAATCTCACTCTGATCTCATTTGTGGTATGTTTTTTGTCAAAGTTCACAATTTAGTGTTAAACACTGTTATTATAATGTTGCCTTAAGAATCCGGTCGAACTAGTCTAAACTAGACCCACTAGACTTGTAATTAATATATATACACTATCCTAATCATAATGATAATGGAAGTCTCGACAAACGATATCCGGAATTTGAAAGTACTATATTTGTTATCCAGACGTTTGCCATTTAATTCGCATCTACTCGTCTGGTTGCCAAGTTATACGCCACGTAAAGCAGAGTTAATGTATGTTGCATCCAACAACGTCTAATACGATGCTACTGAAAACACAGTACTTATTATCGGGGCCATCCAAAGATGTAAAAGAAACGCCAATGCTTCGTATTACTGTACTATGCTGCGATTTTCTCTTAACCAGTGCGTAAATTGGAGTTATTTTTACTCCACGAATCCTCCGCGACAGACAATTCTTCGTAGTTAGTTAATTTTTTAGGTTAATCAGAAAAAGGGTCGTAACTTTCGTTATGAGTGTCGTAGGACCATAAAAATAATGTCACGTGAAAGAAATTCTGGCACTTTCAAATGATATGTTACATGAAGGTGTAATACCCGAAAACACGTCAAAAGTTTGAATAATAATTTTTGACGCACGTTTAACGGCACGTCACGAGGTCATGTCACCCATCATTTTAAAGCTCAAACAATTTGCTTAAAAATGATGCTAAAATAATTGCTGTACCACTACGGTGTCAATAGTTATGCCCCCTTAAACCTTTCGCTAAAAGGGACTGACTACTACGTTGATCACACCACGTGTGATCAAATCTCACCGTCGCTACCCTAATGCTCAAAATTGAAAAATGTGAAATTTCCAAATGTTATTAAAAGCATGATGGCATTTACTTATTTTGTCCAACTAGTCTAAACTAGACCAACTAGACTTGTAATAGTAATAATAACAATGATAAAATAATTAGAATAAAATTGTTTTTTCAATTTTTAAACAGCTGAGTCAGTTTTATGTTTTTATCTAACGGTATAAAGCCTTATCCTAAACGTTAAAACCATGAATGCAAAAAGGACTACATAAAAAATAAAACTGAAAGCGACAAAAGCACTAAAAATAACCAAAATATATGAAAAATATAAATATTACTTAATATATAAGCTATCATTTAAAAAGGAATGTAAAATAATGTAAAATATAACACAAATTTTAAAAAATACTTAGTACATTTATATATACAAGCAGTAAGTAGTATAATTACGTCATTTTTGGAGAAAATTCTGGAAAATTCCATAAATAGGCGTAGAGCAATTCTGTTCTGTTTAAGGTCCGCCTTTTCAAACTGGATTTGTTGGTTGCAACATCGTGAAAATTTGCTGAGCGATCGTATTCAAGCTGTGCGTACGTAAAACGTTTTCCGTTTTAGCTTTCCCCAGATCTTTTATTAGCCTAACTATAGCAAACAACTTGTTTTAGTAAAATTTTTTAGATTACGACTCTGGAATCTGACCCGACCTCACCCGACCCGCTCCAACCCGAGGGGCCTGTTGCTCAACTTTACAAGTCTTACAATTGTAACAATTGTAAGTGCTAAATCAGGTGATTCGTTACGAATTCATTATATAAATTCATTACGAATCACCTGATTTTGCACTTACAATTGTTACAATTGTGAGATTTGTAAAGTTGAGCAACAGGCCCCAGATTGCGAACTGTACTTTGTAGTACCTGCTTTAAGGTTGTAGTGTCGCCAAAGCAGTTTTGCTCATAGGCTGCAAAATGAGAACTTTTTGCTTTGAAATTGTATGTTCACTGAGAAACTAGTGAAATGCCATATGGTGTCAAATAAATACTACCAGACACTAGACTACCAATATCTATCAATATTTTTAACCAATCCCCATTTTTGAGCCAGACATCACACAATAGAGACATAGAATTTCAAAAAATGAAGCCAGATATCAGATTGGCCAGCTTGTGAAGTACATCTCATGTTTTGCCACAATTAAGAAAAATGAAAAATAAAGGTTCGTTTTTCTTTTGATTTCAAAATAGGTGTCTAAATTTTTTGCAATTTATCATTATTGTTGTGAGTACGTTACAGGTTACGCGCAGTTTCACAGTTCAAACAAGTATTACTCCACAACCACTCAAGCAATTTGCACTAAATTTTGCGTGCATAAATCAGAGCATATGTGCTTTTACTTTGTGTAAAGAATCTAAACAAAAAGTTTTTTAATTGTGACGAAATAATCGAATGTGAATAGGTTTTCAAAACGTCATTTTTCCGACTTTGCGACTTCACTGCTAACTGTATACTGCATCAATTTTTCTAAAACTTCAAAGCAAAACTATTTGCTTTGAAACATATTTTCAGAATATATAAAGAACAATGACCTATCTTTCACTGAAAAAGTTTTATAGTCGCGCAAAATCGACTGCTTTCGCGACACTACCCCCTTAAGTTCATCTAGATGAGTGCAGCTTTACTATCGCCGGAAGCGGCTCTAAAACAACGACGTACCAGATGTCACCATGTATTTTTTGTAACGAAATCACATGTTTCTTTTTCTCAAGTGGTGCAACTGTATCTTGGCAGACATTGGTTATTGTACTCTTGTAAGCGTGCACTTTAGTTTTTTTTGTTATCACACTGTATAACTGATGACTTTACATTAGAGTTATGTTAGGGTCAAACGAGTTAACAATATGAAATGGGTGTATAAAACTTGAAACTACAATCGGACGGGTGGGGTCGGGTCGGGCCTGATATGATATTATCGACCCGTTTGCATAGCTGGTTGTGACAAATAGCAGAAAAAAAGAATCGATGACTAGCGTGACTATTGTGTGTAGATCGTTGTTAGTTTGTGACTTGTCTTGTTTTCAAACAAAATAATTCAGTGTAAAATATTGAAATAAATTTGTTGGTCGGTTATTGTAAAATTTCTGATAGCTAGTGTTTGGCTTGTAGTTCGTGACGAAAATGCCTGCATCTCGGCCTAAGCCTAAGCTTAAGCAAAAGCCTAAATTGAGGCCAAGGCTGGGATTCACAACCTAACACTAACACTAAAGTTTCCCTTAAAAGTTAGTGAAACACTTAAATTTCAGCCTCAAACACTTAAGGTGGCACTCCTGAAATGTGGGTTTTGGCCATTATTTTGAAAACGCGCAAAAATAAACATGCATCGTAAGAACAAAAGTTGATCAGAAGTGAATTTCCTTCAATTTGATGTACATATCACATAAATTTTTTTTTGAACATTTTTGAGCAAATTTCGTCAAGAAAAATATATTTTCACGGAAATGCCTTCACAAGCCAGTGCATTTACACGTATGTAATGAATTTGAAAGGCTGAAAAACACTAGCCGTAGTGTTTTACTGAAACGTAATTAAAAATTTTTGGTGTTTTATTGAGTGTGGTATAATTTTTTTGTGAACTAACGCAATACTTTCTGCATGAGACAGAAATATAGTGCGTGTGAATACAAACGCAAATTTTCGGCTTGCGATTTTAAAAAATTGGCTTAACGAAAAAAGTTAAAATTTGGCACATAAATGCACCTTGTCATCTTCGAGCGGTCGCAAAATTTGATTTTTAGCAAATCGATAGTATCTAAAAAATTTAGTCAAATTTATGTTTTTCAAAAATCGCGATTTTAGTGTTTTTCGACATAGCAATCATATTCATCAAAAATGACTTTTTGCGACCGCTCGATCACGTTGAGGCGAGCAAAATGAGCTATTGATTGTGCAACAGCTACTTACTTGCGAAGAGAAATCGCAAGCCGAAATTCCACTCACGTTTGGTCTACAGTGAATGCTAATTTGTATCAATCAACTTCATTTTTTGTATTCAGGCATACTTTTACACCAGCTTGCCATTGTGTATCTAAAATTGGCCCCAAACTGCCGTTTTTTGAAAAGTCACATTTCAGGAGCGCCACCTTAAAATGTTAGTGTTTCGAGGCCAATTTTAAGTGTTTCACTAATTTTTAAGGAAAAAGTTAGTGTTAGTGTTAGGTTGTGAACTTGTGAATTCCAGCCCAAGTTTAAATTTTGTCCGAAGTTGGATAATTCTAGTAAATTTGGCCAATTTTTCAGAAAAAACTGGGTCAAAGTGCATTTGTTTTGATACTAGACAATTGTGAACATTATTCTGACTGCAATTAAACATGTTCAGAACGGAAAAAACACAGGTATCGGAAAAAATTGCTGAAACGCCCCCACTCAGGGTTCAGATTTTAGAGTGTCTTATCACAAAAAATCTAAAAAATGAAGTAAGGGTTTATGAAACAAAAACTGGCCTAAAAACAAAAAAGGTGGTCTACTCAAAAAAATAGGTCTACTAGGGCACTATCCCCCGCCCCAACTGCATTTAACTCGCATCGTTGACGCTCAAAGCATGACAGGATTTTCTTGGCTAAACTTGGCTAAAATTTTCTTAAAAACTAAAATTTAGATTTTCTGGTTCTGAGCCTTTAGCTAAGCCTACGCTCAAGCCGAAATTAATCCTGATTTTGTATATATATTAATCGATTCTGCTGAGTTTGGTAAAATTTTTGGAAGGAATGCTGCTTACTGCCAAAGTGCTCACTGCGCAGTAACGTGTCGTGGATCCGGTATAGGAAACCTGTTTGGCTGAAATTTTTTTAAGACCCGTCTAGTAGAGAGGGGGTGCTTCGCGATGTAAATTTTTTATCCGATTGGCGGAACATCTGTGAGCCACCGCCGATAAAAGGGGGTCTGGCGGTGGCGACAACCCTCGTCGGACCTTTTTTGAGTTTGTAATTGTATATAACCATCGTCCATCGATAAACTACAATAGTGGATCTGCAGCAAGCACTTCACATTGCGGGGGTCTGGGGGCGGCAGCTCCCAGAAGTTTAAGCTTTTTTGAAATTTTAACCATCGACATTGCATTGAAAACTGCACTTTTTATAATGCACTTGGCAAATTTAACATTTACATTTGCATTACAAGCACAAGATAAGTAAGGCCGTGTTTACATTGAGATGTTTACATTGAGCTGCTCGAGCAGCTGAAAAAAAGCTGAAGCAGCTGGAAAAAAAGCGGATAAGTATGGCGGTCACTATAGACTATCTGCGCCGTTGCCATGCCAACGCGGCAGTTTCTTCATTTTTTTAGCTGCTCCAGCATTTTTTCAGCTGCTGCAGCTTTTTATCAGCTGCTGCAGCTTTTTATCAGCTGCTGCAGCTTTTTTTCAGCTGCTCGAGCAGCTGAAAAAAACCCGGAAACGGCGAAAAAAAGCTGCAGCTTTTTTTCAGCTGCTCGAGCAGCTGAAAAAAGCTCAATGTAAACACCGCCTTTGTTGCAGGGATCTGAGGGCGGCAGCCGCCAGAAAAAAAATTGCAGAATTTTACAATTTTTAGGACGAATTTGGTCAACTGGAGATGTATCAGAAATTTTTTCCCACGGGACGATGGTAACGTCAGTACGTCACATCAGACTCAGACAGTGTATTACACATGTGAATGCAGCATATATAATGGACTAGCGTAGACATGATAGACTTTCAGGAAAGATGATAGCAAGGACTAGTAAGTTACAAAGTTGCAGAGCAAAAAATTTTAAGATTTTTTTATTTTCAGGTCAAATTTGGTCAATTGGAGACGTTTCGGAAATGTTTTCCCGAGCCACAAAAACCGAAGCGGGGACCCTTGTTGAAAAAGTCTTAAAGTTCCACCTAAGGGGGGTGCTCAGACCGCAAAGGGGGGGGGTTGCAGCACACCCAGCCCCCCCTAAATACGCCACTGCCCCCCACGACGCCACGGAAAGTTCATTTGTTTTGATTTGTTTGTAAAATAAAAAATATTAGTTTCTGAAAAAAATTACAAAACGTCCCTCATTGAGGGCTCAGATTATTCTGGTGGACTGGTCATATTTCAGAAAATACAAATTATATATATTATATATATATATATATATATATATATATATATATATATATATTAGTTTTTTTGAAGGGGTTTTTGAAGCAAAAATAGTTTCCTCAGGGTGCTCTACTTAAAGAATAGGTTCATTATACTCCCAATTGCAGCTAAACCCAGTCAGCAGCTTGACCAGATTTAGTTGAAGGCGTGGCTCGTGACTGCATATATTTGCTGCTGAGTTCAAAATTTTTTGATTCCAATTAATTTTGTATCCGATGGGATGTAATGGGGTCAAAATTTTAAGGGGGTCCCTCCGGCCAAATTTTGGGGATCCTGCCCCCCCTGATTGACCAAAAATACCCTAAATTTTGCAAAATTTTTTCAAAAAAGGGCCAATTTTGCTTATATAACTTTGCTCAAATTTTGAGGACCCTCATCTTAGCCCATCGATTTTGGGAGGGGGTCCCCCCCATCCCTACCCTCATACATGTGGATGGGGCATCAAGTGCAATAGGCCATTGCCAACGCTAGTTTCTATTGTTGACATCACTAAACTAGGCAGGACCTCCCTTTCCATGTGTTCATATATATAATCGGAAAATGTAGCACGCTAGCTTTTTTACTTGTTTTATTGTTGTTTTCGTAAAGTTGAAATTGACACAACAAAATTTTTTATTGAAGATTAAAATCTTATGCTATTGCATTTGCATTGCTGGCAAATGCTATTTATTAGATTTGGAGCCAATGCACGGAAACTGAGGACTTGTTTTACGTTGGTGAGAATATGCAGGGCATTTGTTTCTAGTTTTTTTACATCTTTACCATTTTTTCACATGTTTCAGCAGGTGTCGAATATGTATATTTTCCAACGTTTTTTTACATTCCATAGTATATATAATATTATAATATGATAAAAAACGAAGATGAGCACGAGCAAACATGTTGAATTGTTGGGTTCTGCTTTTGTATCAGATGGAAACATGTTGAAACTTAAGTATGTGTGTTTTTGTGTATATTATTGTTGTGTGTGTGTTTTTTTTTGAATATATTGTATATATATATATATATATATATATATATATATATATATAGGGATCGAACGGAACCCTAAAACTACCGGAACCGGAACCGGAACCACCTAAAAATACAAACAAAACCGGAACCGGAACCCCCTTGAAAAAGACCTTATATTTTTGCAATATTTTCAAAAAAAATTTACTTTTACTCACATTTTTTATATGCAACCCTTCTGTACGCTTATGACTTTCTCTATACACCAATTTAGCACTTTAATTCGCAGTGCAAACGCGGGATCAGTGAGCCACAGGTTGCAGGTTTCTGGGGGCGGCAGCCCCCAGAAAAATGAAGATTTTTTAACTGTTTACGCCGAATTTGGTCAACTGAGGACGTATCAGAAATTTTTTCCGACAGGAAAATTAAAAGCTAAACATGAGAACGTCATGTCAGACAGTGTATTATACAAGAAAATTAACCATAATGTACTTTTGTAGACATGCATAGGCTTTGATCGAAGATAATGACAAGGACTAGTCAGGCATAGCCCATCGAGATGCAGGGTTCTCGATGACGGTCCCCTTCAGAAACAAAATTGAAAAGTTTTGGATGTTTAGGCAAAATTTGGTCAAGTAGAAAACATATCAAAAATTTTTTGGCGGCGCGATAAAAACCAAAGGGGGGACCCTTGTTGACAATTTCTTTAAATTGTGTCGACCAAAAGAGGCGTCGCGACACCCCTCCCCATCTACGTTCTTGGGTCTGACTTGGGTGTTGGGTCAGGTTAAATTTTTGTGGGTGTTTTTCGATCAGACTTGAGTCTGGACCCACTCGTGGACCCTGAAAAACCCTAACTTGGAAAAAATTGGGGGCGGGGGCGGCTGTATATACCGTCGCTAGCGATCGACCGGAGGCTCGATTGCTCGATTTAAGCCTCCGGCTCCGGCTCCGGCAAAAAAAGTGCGGAGCAAGAAAATTTTCACTGTTCAGAATTTGGCAAAAAGTTCACATTTTGAAAAAAAATCACAATGTTAACGGACCCGTTACATGATTACAGTACTTATATTACTGCCAGTTGTAATGGTGGTGACTACCCCTCTCTAGCATTATGTATTTTTACGTCTCTAATTGACTAAACTCGACCTAAAAATCAAAAGTTTCTCACACTTTCAATCCAAGGGCGGCACCCAGAGCCCTATAGGCTTGTAACTACGTGACTTAGTGACTTGAACTTGACTTTTAGCTCTGATTTTCTCGGCCGGTCAAATTTAGTTCAATGTTTGCATGTGCTGTTATTTCGCAAATTTTTGTGTTAAAATGACCAAAAAATTTCATTTTTACCCATTCCAAAAATTGAAAAATCAGTCCCCCCCTAAGTTTTTTCCTGGCTACGCGAATGGTATAAGCCTAAATTACAGGGGTGAGGAAGCGGTAATCCCCAGAAGCAAGATACATTTATGGCATTGTATCTTCTACAAAGTGTATTATATAATCTTTTCCAAGTTGTCTATTTTTTTCGGTGTAATATAAGCTTCTTGACAATTTTGCAAGTTTTAGACTAAAAGGGGGAGGTGAGGTCCGAGGTTCAGACGAACACCCTGAGAAACCCCCTCTTGACTCTTGACTACGCCCTTGACCAGGTAAAATGCTGCTGCTTCATTTGACAAATTTTCGACTTTTTGTCAATGTTGATGAAATTGTGTGAGATCACCTAAAACCGGGACCAGTCAGTTGTCAGTGGCCAACTATAATATATACTGGTCGTATCAGTGAGTATATAAAGACATAATGTATAGAAATGGGGCGTTTCTGTTGAAAAATTAAAGACTGCTATTTCGAAAAAAAATTTTTTGAAAATTTTTTTTACAATTGTCAACATTCTTTTCTTATTGAAAAAATTATTTTAAAAACGCTGCCTCCGGCTCCGGCTCCAGCTCCGGAAACGGTTTTTTATATCCGGCTCCGGCTCCGGCTCTTTTTCCGGCAAAATTTTACCTCCGGTCGTTCGCTAACCGTCGCCCCCTCTCCTAAATGTTAAATCATAAGGTTTACACAGATTAATTTTTCTGTGTAGCGTGGAAAACCGAAGACCTTAGACCTTCCAGTTTTCATTGAGCATTTTGAAGTAATAAAAGAAATTGGACACAAGAAGCATAGCATTGTTGATAAAGAATAAAAATCAGAAGCTATTTGTATGTAGTACTAGGTACTATAAATATATATTACAATATTCGTTTTAAGACAATAAAACACAAACGATAACAATGTATTTAGCTAGTGTACTGTATATATATATTTAAATTTATATATACATGTAATATATACGCGTACAGTACATAATATGTTGAACGCATGAGCTTTGATGAAAGAGAATTATAAAGAAGACGAAGACTAAACTAGCTACAGAGTCGCAAGAGGTTCGCCAGAACAAAATCTGAAGAAATTTTTGATTTTTTGGCCGATTGTGGTCAGTTGGAGGCCTATCGGAAAATTTTCATGGACGAACAACACAAAATTAAAAGAAAAATCCTTGGTCAGATAATTAGTGGTTCCGGTTCCGGTTCCGGTACTTTCAAAATGGAACCGGAACCGGAACCGGAACCAAAAGTAACCGAACCGGAACCGGAACCGGAACTCCGGTCGATCCCTGATATATATATATATATATATAGCAAAATTTTTAAAATGAGTAAGTACATTTGAAATGCAAACATAACTGCGCGTTGTGTTTTAAATATGCTTCACTTGTTGAGTTTTCTAATCGTAAATCTTAGGGCACAATTTTCATATCATCATATTATGTAAATGTACATATATATACATAAGTTTGTACCAGCTTAGAATAAAAAAGCTTCATGTGCACTCCTGTTATATCCCAGAACAAGACCAAAAGAATAAGATGTACACATAGGTATGTACATACATGCATACATATATAATACATACATCGTTCAAGCGTGTGTATTACAGCAAAAATGGCTGGAACTAACCGTTACATCGCAAGGAAACAATCAATAATCATTCAACAATCTGAAATGGTGAAAAAACCATCCAAGCACATTCCAGAAATTGGTAATTGGCTTAATTAAATGCATTGATGAGACTGGGCTTGGCTATAATATTACCAGTTTCATCTCAGGCGCGGATCCAGGAATTCTCAGAGGGGGGGGCCCCACCTTGGGTGTCGACCGAGGGGGGGGGGGTAGCGAGCGTGAAGCGTGAAAAAATTTTTGCGAGGCGTTTTTTTAGTAGTGTCGATTGTTATGTTTTATGTGTTATTTTACACATTGAATAGCAGTAGCGTATCCAGGACTTCGCGAAGAAGGGGCTGTACTGATGGTCGACGACCGGGAAGTGGGGGGGGGGGGGGGTGAAACGCGCACACAATGTAGCAAACTAACAGGCGCGCCAGTCTGCAGGGGTTTAGCTTTGTAGAATTTAGACGGTGAATTTGCACTGAAAAAGTTGTCAGCAACACGTCCTAAAGTCATTGCAGGGGTCTGGGGGCGGCAGCCCCCAGAAGCTGGAGCTTTTTTGGAATTTTAAAATCAAATTTGCATTGACAAAGCAATTCTAAGCAATACTTATTGTAAAAAATCAAAGTGGTTGCAGGGGTCTGGGGGCGGCAGCCCCCAGAAGCTGGAGCTTTTTTGGAATTTTAAAATCAAATTTGCATTGACAAAGCAATTCTAAGCAATACTTATTGTAAAAAATCAAAGTGGTTGCAGGGGTCTGGGGGCGGCAGCCCCCAGAAGCTGAAGCTTTTTTGGAATTTTGAAATAAGATTTCCATTCAAGAAGCAATTCTAAGCGACACTTTTGTAAAAATCAGAGTGGACGAGTGGTTGCTTGCAGGGGAGTGGGGGCGGCTGCCCCCAGCCCCATAGGTTGGACCTTTTTTGGAGTTTTGAAATAACATTTCCAATGAAACAGCATTTCTAAGCAACAGTTGTTGTAAAATCATTTTTGCAAAATCATTAAAAATGTCATTTTTGCTGCGATAAGACATCTAAAAGGATACATTAAACAGTGTATTAAGCAAATAAATAGTGTACAATGCACCCATATACACATAAACAGGCTTTAATAGAACACAAAGGCAAAAAATATGGAGCACAGGATTGCAGGGGTCTGGGGGCGGCAGCCCCCAGAAAAAAATTGGGGAAATTTTTGATTTTTAGGCCAAATTCGGTCAATTGGAGAGGTATCAGAAATTTTTTCTATAGGCCCTCTTTGGCAAAGGGGGGGGGGGCAGAGCCAAAGGGGGGGGGGGCGGGGCCCGTGGGTCCCCCCCCTGGATCCGCCACTGCTTAGGCTTAGTGCTTAGGCTGACGCTTAGGCTTAGTATGTGGGTTAGCAAAAGATTAGTCTTAGTTGCTTGCATCACATAAAAGGGCACTTGCTTCTGTGGAATCATAAATAAAGCTGAACCTTTGAAGTTTGAACCTAAATTGGCTGTCAGCGCAAGCGTGATGCACCAAAAAGCCAAGCGCACCAAAAAACCTATAAAATGATGTTTTTCGGCAACGAGAAGTTTGGCTGGAATTTTTCCCCCTATTCTTCAGTTGCACCGGTTGTGCTACGCGACCGGCCCGGATTTTCTATCCGAGTGTGGACTAAAATTGCTGAGGGGGTCTCTGGCCCCCCGGGCCCCTCCTCTTGCTACGGCACTGATAATAAGTAAGTATAGTTTTTAAGTTTATGTATATGGTACTTAGAGTCTTAGACAACCTAAAATTACCTTGTAGGCACAGATGCAGTAGCGTAGCCAGGATCAGGTTGACGGAGGGGCCAACCAGTGGATCATGATTTCGCAAAAGGGGGGGGGGGGTGCGGAGCAACGTGACCACCGTCCCTCACCATCGAGGGGGGGTGCTGAGCAACGACTGAACACTGAGCCACCGCCGCTCAAAGGGAAGACTGCGACACTCTAAAGGGGGGCTCAAACCGCTACTGCTGCCCCCCCCCCACTAAATACGCCACTGGGGCCAACGTGCCTTTTTGTCGGAAAAATTTTAGAAGTTCGTCTACCGGGGGGGGGGGGGGGGGGGGTGCTACGCGACCCAATTTTTTTATCCGAGATCCGAGGGGGGGGGCAAATTGCTGATCGCTGAGGCAGGTTTCTGGCCCCCCGATGCCCCCCCTGGCTACGCCACTGTGACAGATCAGATGTTCATGGTGGGTGGGAAGTTGGGGCGGCCAAGCCCACTTCCACAGATGTGACATTCCGGGACAAGCCCTAACTTACTTTTTTTACTCAGTATTACTTAATTGTAGCATAACAATTAATTCATATAAATACGATTAAATATCAATAAATTGTTAAGTAAATTAAATTCACTTCTAGTCATGAATCTATGTATTGCGATTGCAACACGGATTATCGAATGTTTTCAGATGATCCTTCGGTTGCTAAATTGATGCTCAACGATACTGGCCAAGATTTACGAGCTGAAACTTTTAGTGAATCTGCATATTACGAAATGACTAATAGCACAGCATCTGTTCTGAAGCCGTCGGAAGTTAAAGAATTGGACCAAGAGGCTTTTTTCAGCTCCAGCTTTTGCGAAAGTAATCTTACTGAAAACTATCCCGGTGAAATCTATCAAATACGTCATAACCTTCGAGTAGAAGGGATATTTTTGGGTAAAACTTGGGTTCGAGTGAGAACAGAACTGGTTTCGGGGGAGTCGAAACAGTCGTTTTGGACCATTTTGAGGGTGAATGTCTTGCGAACGAAGGACGAAGCGGTGATGAGTCACATATTTGTTGGCGTGCTCACGATCCTAATCATTATGGCGAACATCGGCATGGGCTGCAAATTATGTCTGGACGTCGTTCGACAGGAAATAAAAAAGCCCATTGCACCTTTAATTGGGCTATTTTGTCAGTTTGTGTTTATGCCTTTGGTAAGTATATAATATCGTATCCGCATGTATATTTTTAGTAGTCGGCATTCATTTAGCACAATTACAAAAAGGGAAAGAAGTTGTAATTAGAAGAATCGACCGAAAAAAGTAGCTCGATGCTGAACCGGATGTAAATGCCGATTTCCAACCCATTGCACATCGTAACTGCAGTAGGAGTATAAATATTTTTTTAATAAGGCGAAATTGACAAGGAGAAGCCATGAATTGTTTACCCTTTAGTTAAAAGTTTTTGTTAAAAGTTTTACTTGAATTTTTTACCATCTTTGGATTGAGTTTGATTTGGTGAGGTGAAAGGCCGTCTGGTGGGCATTGAGGTCTCTCGGCCTCTTTCCTTCATGCTCATATTTTAAAAAATGCAAAATTACGATATGAGCGAGACACTTTTCTACTAATCCAACCTAAAAAAATTTAGCTAAACAGCAGTCTTAATTGTTCCGTTGTTGCTTGACCGCAGGGATTGGTGCATTATAGAATTGTACTTAGTATTGCGACTAAAGCTTTGCAGAGCTTATTTATATATACTTTTTACGTCTGCTTAATGTGCTATATATATTTGTTTTGTGTGTAGTTGCTGAATCTGGTCTTTAGAAATGAACGTAGTTTTTTCTACTGCAAAGCTATGCACATAAACAGCTAGAATGCAGAATTAGAAAACTAAGCCTAAGCGACACCTAAATTTCTGTATTTTTGCAAACGATCACTCACACGTGCTTTGCCTTGCGAGAACGGAAAACCAAGTAAAAAATGGTGTCATAATGCTTTGTTATAGATGTCGTACTGGCTGGCTCGTCAACTGTTTCTGTCGGCTGGGATATCAGCCATGGGCTTGGGTCTGTTCGTCGCTGGCTGCAGTCCCGGCGGGGGTGCGTCTAATTTCTGGACACTGTTGATGGATGGCAACGTGGATTTGTCCATCACTATGACGTTTATCAGCACATCAGCTGCACTGGGTATATATACATGCATGCTGTATTCTGATTATGTGCAATGTAACGGGGCATAATTAGGCACTATGGATAGACTGAATGATACTTTGTAGCAGTGTTTTTTTTTTCGTCAAAAATTTTGCGTCGTCTGACGCACATGCCCAAATTTTTTTTGCGTCATTTTGAAAAAAAGTGCGCAGAGCGGTTATAATGCTATCTATGCACGAGTTTTACGTGAAAATCACTTTATTATGGCAATGGCCGTCCTCAATTACGATTTTGGGATTTCAAAAAATTTTTCTGAAATAAATTTCAATTCTACATTTAAAAAATTTCGGGGGGAATGGCTTTTTGATTTTTTGTAATGGGTTAAAATTAGGGATGGAAGTCTCGGTCTTGGTCTCGGTCTCGGTCTCGGTCAAAACCCGAGACTAGCCCAGTCTCGGTCTCGGTCTCGGTCTCGGTCTCGGTAGTCGAAAAGTCTCGGTTTGTACCCGGTCTCGGTTTTTCAAATCTGTAAAAAATTTTCCTGTGGTCCCCCCTTTGGTTTATATTTTTGGCAGGAATTGTTTTTTGGAAAGTTTTTATTTCACCAAAATTTCCCACCTAACAGTGAGATTCTGTCATTTTTTCCGAAAACAACTTTACTGTGGTTGTTTAGAATATCAGTAAACGCAGTACACACACAAAAATGTATGTTTGTGATTAAGTTTCTTATTTCATATTATCTTTCAAGTCTGTCTCTGTGATTATTATATTTTATTCTTTAGTACTATTAATTAGTGTTTGGCTGGTCAACTTTTTTATGCCAATTGGTGGCTTCACATACAACTTAACTGTAATTTCCAATTCTGTAGTATGAGTTTAGCTAAAAATCAAACATAAATCTGTGAAAGTTTAACTAAACCAGGGTTTTTTTTTTCAAAATCGGATTTCATCATTCTGGCGTCATTTTTAAACTCCTGTCGTCATTTTTATTTTTCGTTCGTCAAAATTAGATTATGGCTTTACAGTATATAACCGTTGCGCTGCAGCAATATTGCTAGCTATCGTTATCGTACAGTAGCGTACGCGTACCGATAGAAAATTTTCGACCACAATTTAAAAAAAACAGCATTTTTATGAAACTGAAGCGGTTTTTTACCTAAAGCAACCCCAAAATTCCCAGCTTTTGCCTAAAAATGGAAAAATTTTTGCAAAAATTGAAAATATGTCGCAATTTTTAGCTTTTTGCTCACTTTTAAAGCAATCTGGGGCAAATTTTAAGTTTTCGGGCCCCTTTTTCAACTTTGAGGAGGCTATGCATCCCCTGGAATCTCAAATCTCGGGGGGAACACCCCCAGACCCCCCTTGTACATCTGCGTGCCGAAGATTTCGGTAAAATTTAAAGTAAAAACAATTTCGGAGAGAGAATGACATTTTCGATTTTTTGTAATAATGCTTTTTTGCACTTTTTTGCAATTGCAAAAGTGCATTAATAAATGCACTTTTTTGCAATCTAACATAAAAATTTACAGATAATAGCGCATATTGTCCGACCATTATACTAATTATGGCCGACCGAAAACATCAGAGCTAAAGTTTGAACTCGGAATACCAAGAAGAGTAAGCCAAAGATGAAGGGGTCTAAGAGAGACAAACCTCAAAAACAAAATTGGAGATTTTTCTCTTTTTTTAGGTCAAACTTGGTCAAGTGGAGACTATATATATAACTGAAATTTTTTCGAGCCGGTAAATTATAAGCGAATCACGTCAGAAGCACAACATCACATCAGATTAGTGTACTAGATAGGTAAATGTACTCGTGTACATATGCAGAGACTTTGGTGAAAGCTAATAACAAGCCACTAAGTTGCAGGGGTCTGGGGGCGACAGCCCCCAGAAAAAAAATTGGAGATTTTTTCAATTTTTAGGCCGAATTTGGTCAAATCAGCGTCAATATTTGCTCAAAACGCTTCGTCAAAGCTTCGTCATTTTTATTTTCTGAACGTCATTTTTAAGTTTCATTTCTGCAAATGACGCCATTTTTGACTAAAAAAAAACCCTGAACTAAACGCACTACTCAGAGCTATGCTGTGACACATGTAGTTCGGTAGATGAGAAGGGAAGACTCCACTCCCAACTAAAATTTAGTCCCAGGGGATTGAGGGGTGTCACGCCCTTCACTTAAAGGGGTGTCACGCCTGAGGCAAAGAATGAAAGAGCGTCATGGCGTGCAGGGGCCGGTTTCATAAAACTACAATCCTACAATTGTAGCAAGCGCGAGACAGCAGGAATAAATTACAATTGTAGCAAAAAGTGGTTTCATAAACCAGCTGTGTATTTTATGTGATGCTACAATTGTGTAATCACAATCCTAGGATTGTTGTTTCACAATCCTAGGATTGTAGTACACAATTGTAAAATTGTTTGCTACAATTCTAGGATTGTAGCAGTCAGTTGTAAAGCAATTACACTCAAATTTGGCAACAAATCTGCGCAACATTTATTTCATATCTAAAAAGTTATTAAATAAACTTATTCAAACAGAAAAATTGTTAAAAAAGGACGCACAACACTAGTTTTTAACTAAATACTTGAATACGAAAGCGGTTCCATAAAATTACAATCCTACAATTGTGGACTACAATTGTAAAATTTCAGTTTCACCAAGTCGCCTAGAATTGTGAAAGCCTACAATTGTAGATTCACAACGGTTTCATAAACGCTACAATTGTAGGTGCTCTCAGCATGTATTGATGCGCGACTTTTCAGGCTGCTACAATCCTAGGATTGTGACTACAATTGTTGGTTTCATAAACAGAATTGTAGATTTTTATGCTGACTAGAATTGTAAAATTGTGCTACAATTTTCACAATTCTAATTAGCAGCCCACGTTTTGCTTTTCATTTTTTCCGTTTGGCACCGTTTTATTATTTTGCAATCACGATATCTGTTTCGTTCTATTTGATTGCTTGCCAATTTATATTGACATTCTTTACGCTTCATGTTTATTTTTGTTCCTTCTAGAGAAGGAACTATTGTTTTGAAATTAATGGCTCACAGCGTTTAACGCTGCTGAGCAGGCTGCATAGCCAGTATGTTTTGCGTGTATTGTCAGCTTGGGAGCTGCCTGCTGATTTTTGTCTGCGTATATGCAAGAAAATCAATAATCGATGTACAGTGTTGTAGTGATGTACCTATTTTTTCAAAATCGGCACCGTAATGTTTCACCGGCAATATATAAGAGCCATTGAAAAACACTGTTTATCGCTTCTTAGAGCTGATTTGCTCAGCTCAGATCAAAGTGTAACTTTTGAGCCAAATGGCTTGATGCAGCGGGATGCTTAACATCCTGCAGCATTTTTTGTACGTAGTTGCGTACCTAGTGAGATTAGATAAGAATAAGCTAGGTACGAAGTAGAGTAAGACGTAGTGTATGTAGCTTACAGTAGTCAATTAAAAATAGAAGCAATTCATTTAAACCTGAAAGGGAGACACCGGGAAGGAACCTTGCCCCTTTTGGGGCCTACTTGTTTAATAATGATTCACTTATACCTAAACTTCATTAAAAGCTCATCATAATTGAAATAATTTTAAATTTATTTGTCCCTATTTGTAAAAAATTTGTAATTGTACAGTTGAAAAATTTTCATTATATGAAGGGAAAATTTCTCTGACCAAAATTTTAATGCTATTTAACAAGTGTTCTGTGGCTCAGCGAGTTGAAATTCAATTTTAATAATAAACACGGGTCACTCGTAACTTCGTAGTTCGTACCTATTGTACCTATGGGTTTGGTTGGGTATGGGTAGAAACATTAGAAGCACGGGTTACCCGCACGTATCCATTGCAAACTGCGCAGTCACGAAAAAATTTTGACCCTTGAAATCTGAAAAATCGCCAAACTTTTTAGTTTTACGGAAGTTGAATAATAGTTTCAGTTTAGTTTCAACAGTGAATTAGCAGTTTTAATAATGAAAGTTTTAACAAAAAATAGTTGCACGTGCACCAATCTTGAGAAAATGAAACTTGGGATTCCGTTACATAAAAAAATAGATTTATACTATCAAGAGTACAGCAAATAGTCGCAGAAGTCATGCTACTAAAAAGGTACTTAGTTTTAGCAGATATAAAACTGAGTTTGTCGAATTAAAAAGCTCAAATTTGCTCATACACAATGGAATTTTTAACACCCCAACCCCAAATATGTTGTGTGAATTGGACCAATTTCTTTGTAGGATTAAAGCAAAGAAGTTTAGGTATGGGTTTGAACTAAGATAAAGTACCTGATTTACTTTAACTAGTTTTGTTTGTTTAGTCCGATGTCATTCCATTCCTAAACCTTGGACTAAAAGAAGTCCATTCCGTTTAGTTATGTAAAAAATGTGCCTTTCAGATAGTAAAAAAACAGTATATATGGAATATAAATTACAAAATACGTACGTAATATTTCAGTATAGAAAAATTTTAAAATTGGTTATCAAAAAATTGTAGAAAAACAGCAAAAAATACTCTAAAAATACAATTAAAACAGTAATTGTTAAAAATAACAACAACAAAAATCAACAACTGTACGAAAAAATTATATGCGCACTATATAAGCGCATAGAAGTTCATCCCTGCGGAATGCAACTAATATGCAAAAACGCTGAAAGTGTCCACAATTGTAGAATTGTAGCCTACAACTGTAAAAGTCAGCGTAGAATTGTAGGATTGTAACGAACAACGCTAGAATTGTGTGCTAAAATCCTACAATTGTAAATTCACAATTGTAGGATTGTAAAATTTTCACAATTGTTTTATGAAACCGAATTTGGCTACAATTGTAGTTTGTCGCTACAATTGTAGACATGCTACAAGCCTAGGATTGTAGAATTCTAAATTGAATGAATTCAACTGCTGAAATAGAACGTAATTCTACAATTCTAGACAAACATCACGTGTCACATTTGTAAGTTTATGAAACCAACAATTGTGATCTACAATCCTAGGATTGTAGTGAACATTTCATGCATGCAGCAGGCGAAGTGAAGGCTACAATTGTGATGTGCAATTGTAGGATTGTAAGCGTACAATTGTGAAGTTTCACAATTGTGGCTAGCTTGATGAAACCAATTTCACTGCATTTTCACAATTCTAGGCTACAATTGTAGGATTGTAGTTTTATGAAACCGGCCCCAGGTCTAATTTTTGAGCCATAGACCCTTTCTATCATGGGTGTATATATTTTAGCACAACATTGGTAATTCCAATACAATCTGAGTTATTTTTAACTAAATTCGGCCAAACAGTGTCTAAAATTGCTATTTTTTGGCGAGAACAAGGACAAATTGCGTCTGCTTTGGGTTTTGGGACAGAGTTCAAAATTTCACAGTATTTAAGATGACAGGTTCCCACACCCACACAAAAGGAGGAACGAACCAGGAATGTAACCACCATTGCCGTGATGTAGCTCTTAGTTATATATACATAAGGTGTCTGACCATGGTCTTGTAATTTTGCTTAAAAACGTGTAAAAAGTCATCAAACAAATAGGTAAAAAAATGGCAAAAAATGACCCAAAGTCTCGGTTTTGGCGGTCTCGGAATTTGGTCTCGGTCTCGGTAGTCTCGGTTTCGTGGTCTCGGTCTCGGTCTCGGTCTCGGTCTCGGAAAAAAAACCGAGACTTCCATCCCTAGTTAAAATACACTGTTTCAATATTAACATAAAAATGTGAATTTATTGAAAATGGAAGACCATGTTGCCAGAAGTTGCAGGGGTCTGGGGGCGGCAGCCCCCAGGAAAAAATTGGGAAAATTTTTTATTTTTAGTCCAAATTTGATCAATTGGAAACGTATCGAAAAGTTTTTTCGACCAGGCAATAAAAGCGAGGTTGTAAACTGTCATTGAACCAGTTGTAGCTGTAATGCAGATCAAGCTTTAAACGTTAGACACATCAGAAAATTTTACAAATTTAATGGTTTCGACGCAATTTTGGAAAATTTTTCAAAATTTTCACGACGAAAATGCCATTTTCGGCACTTTTTGGCCAAATCAGCTATGACATCCTTCAGCCTCAGCCGAAAAAAAAGTGCGTCACGGGACGCACATGGCCAAAAAAAAGTGCGAAATTTCGGAAAAAAAGTGCGGCGTTTCGCACTTTTTGACGCAAAAAAACACTGCTTTGTAGTTCGAACCAGAGGACATTCAGCTGAAGGGCAAACGGACAATCGGCTGAACGGACGCAAATATGAATTAAATTTCTGACGAAGTACGTCTGTTTAGGCGCTTGCCCGTATGCCCCAATGTCCGTGCAGACGTATGAGTTCTACATCCAACGCAATGAAAATTTGGGGGGGGGGGGGCTTTGCTTTTCTGATTGATCGAAAATACTCGAAGTGTTGTGATTACCCCCAGCTCGGATGCAAAATATTTTAGTTTTAGTTTTTGGTGTATGTTTCAGCCACCCTGCCGATGTGGATGTTCGCCCTGGGTTCCCACTTCGTTGGCGGCTCGGAAGACGCGCACATCACGGTGCCCTACCGAAACATCATCATGTCCCTGGGCATACTGGTTGTCCCGCTGCTCTTCGGGGTGCTCATCAGACGATGTCTCCCAGGGGTCGCTGAGGTCATTCGCAAGGTATAAGGGGATGGAGTGCTTGGTTTTGGTTAGAATCTTTTTTCGGCTAGCTTATGTTCAGACTAGACATTTAAACTATAAGTTAATCGACGATTTAGTGAGAAGAGCACGTAAATATAAATGTAATAGTAGAAATTCAGCCAATTTATTGTACGAAATAGTTAACAGAATTGCTTTGATATAAATGGTTGCCGAAATTTATAGTGAAATTTTCGAATACTTTTTAAGATTTTGAGAATGCATGCGCGGAGTTTAGTACATTCTAAAATGAAGGCCAGTGGACATTATTTCATGCACTTTTTTACTCGACCGTTCCAGTGCATCGTTTTCCTTTTACTGTTTTTTATTAGATTCTTCGTCCGTTCCTGCTGCTGATCATCCTGTTCATCTGCACGTTCGGCGTCTATGCCAACATCTACATGCTGCGCCTGATGACCTGGCGTGTGCTGTTGGGCGGCCTGATCCTGCCCTGGTCCGGCTTTCTCTCCGGCCTCGTCTGCAGCAATCTGTTCCGTCTGCCCTATGCGGACATTGTGGCTGTGACCATCGAAACTGGTGTACAGAATTCCGGAATAGCTATCATGCTGTTGAAGGTATTTTTTGGGATTTTTTTGATTTGAGTTTTTTGCGGAAATATATATTTATTAGTTGGTAGAAATAATATTTGACGTACTAAATTGAGTTTGAAATAGGAGGGTTTATGCAAAATTACTAAGATTTCGCAGTTTAGCAAACTAGTTAAATACCACAGTTTATTATATTATGGACTGTGACAATTCAGAATGGGTAACTTTATTAGCCGGTCAATGATGATTTGATATTTTTTGACAATTCTGTGATGCAAATCTTTGTCACTCTGATTTTTTTCTCTGAGACCGGGTTACTAAGCAGGCAATATTAAAAATAGCAAATTCAAATTTTTGTTTGTTTATGGAAAACCTTTTGATTAACTTAGAAATATCAAAGTTAAAGTAGTATATACATGTTAGCAACGAATCTGTATGGTGATGGTCGTGTAAAACTTTCGCGATTGTTTGCATCGCTAAACGAGAACCTGTGCTTTCAGGATTCATACCTACCTACCTACCTGGTAGCAGAACTGCTGAAATTGTGGTATATAATAGCGAAGTCGCGAGAGTAATTTTCATTTAAGCTATTTTGTAAAGTTTCAACGTCATGGAGTTATTTCATAAAGTTTCAACATTTTCAACTGTCAGTGAAGTGTCAGTGCAGTGTTTTTCAAGGTATCATGCAAGTTTTCTGTAAGACTTTCTGTCTACATTTAGAAGTTTATTTGGACATCATGTTTATGTCTTTTTTTTAATTTTCTATTTTTAATTCCAGATGTCCTTCAATCAGCCCGACAATGACTTGGCCACTGTGGTCCCCGTGGTCGTTTCCATGTTCACGCCGGGTCCCCTGCTGTCCGCTGTGATCGGTCGCTATTTCTGGCAGTGCTACAAAACCGGCAATAGTCCTTGTCGATTTTTTGCCGACAAGTTTTGTGGCACGGTCAAGGAGACACCGCTGGGCAGCTTGGGATCACTGACAAATGGTCTGAAATCATCCCAACCTACGGACCAATCTTTGGCACCCACTCTGGAGGACGGCGTTGCCATGGAAACCAAAACGGATCCACTTTTGTTGGCAGAAAGTGTTGAACAAGAAGAAAATTTCAACAACAAAGGATTCCAGTTGAGATTGGATCAAACTGAGGCTCTGAATGGACATTGCGCTAGTGCATCCGCTGTTGGTGTATGATGTGAAAGGGCTAGGAACTAGGCTTGTTTCGGTTGTTGTGTCACTCTTGCTGTGAATTTGTCGCACAGATGTGTATAAATTTACTTGAAAAAATTGCAAAAAAAGCACTTACCAAAACGTGCAAAAAGTGATTCCCTAAAGTAGATTACCCTAGCGCTACCTTAGAATAATTATTTTGCTAAATTCTGCTGAATGTTAGACGTGCGCAGGTTGAAGCGATGTAAGAGGTTATATAATGATAAAGTATGTTAATTCCAAAAGTACGCTGTGCCTATTTTGAGAAAAAACGTGGCGAGAATTTTTTTATATTGAGCACGCATCTTCTGTAAAGGTTAAACTGCGAATATGTCCAAATGGCAAATATCACATTAATTGGATGTTTACATTCACTGTCTCTCTTTCGTCCACGGATTTATTAATTGTTGTTTATAAGTGACACTAACGTGTTCTTGTTGTCAGTGTTTGGTTTGTAATAGGTTGAATTTGAATATAGTATTCGCGTTGTTGATGTCATTTTTGGTTAGGCTAATGTTGTGCTGTGTTTTGCGTGATGATTTACTGAATACTGTCACGGGTGTTGGTTGCTACATGGTTTCCTTTTCTTTAACCTCTGTTCCTAATGACTGTCTGTGTGTACTTTTTAACCTTGTTCATATTCATGTCCATAAGCACAATGGTCGAGATTCTGATAGATGGAAACAACGAAAGAAGCACGGGTATTTCATCCTGCATACTTCCATGCTACGTAATAGTAAAATCATTACGTTTCCGCCAACTTTAGGTATTTTCAAGTTTTTTGGTATATCATGGAATTTCAGGACAGATGTGAACTCGGTCTACCTCTATGATCTTGTATTATCGTATGTCCTTATACACGCTAGCACTTTTGTCTTTGTAGTTGTGCATTTTGCAGGTATTTATTTACAAAATAATATAATAGAATCCAAATTATTCCTAATTGTTACAAGGTCGTCAAGCAGTACTTCTGGTAGTAATTGTTCCATATTTGTATCATCACTTTTATGCCATATCTTTGACCTTGTTTTAATTTTAATGTTTCTATCTTTTTTGTGTATATAATATTTTGACGTACTGATTTTGAGCACGTGAAATTAAGTATCTGATTTAATATTGTTAGACTGACATTAAAATGCAGGTTTTAAATTAACATTTGAAATATCTTGCGTTCTATACTGTAAACTGTTAAAATACGCTCTGCATGAATATTCATGCTTATTGATTACATAAACACAGAACTGCCCTTCAAGCGTTTGTAACGACCAACTTTGGAAACTTTTAGGTCAACATTTATTGCGTAAATACGAAGTTTTGTACTTGCAGTAATGTTGTACTACGTCATACTAATGTAGTATTGTAAAATTGGTAGGTGGTTTTTTACAACTCGGAAACAACTTGACCTGTTATCTGCGACAGGCTGTGTAGAGAAGGATTTTGTTTAAAAAATTTCATTGCTTCGACTTTGTGCAAAAACTAGTCGTGAATGGATTTAGTTTGTTCCTTTTTTCAGACTGCCTATTTGAAAAGTTTCTTCGCTGTTAAGTCGCGTACGTATAACCGAACTTGTCGAATCTTTTTTGAAATTAAGGGGGGTCTTGCCGACTAAGCATTGAATGAAGCTGTAGTGACAATTTTGTGGAAAGCCTACTTAAGGCATTTGCTTCATTTGCATAGTGTCTTTTAGTTTTCGCTCCACTCGTATATTATTTAAGGGAATATTCTTCACGTTTGCCTTCCACTGAGATAACGATGTAAATTTTATAACAAACGAATACCTTGGCAGCGTTTACGTACGTATATGCATATATAGTGCAGTTGGTGTTAGGAACTTGTTTAAAAAATTTGCAGCAGTTTTATTTGAAAGGGCACAAAAAACACAGCCGGCTCGGTTCGACAAAAACGCAGGCGGCATTTATTTAAAAGCGATTTGTGAAACCTACATATTAGACTGAAATTTGTATTAATCACAGATGATTTCAATTTGCTTTTTTTAAAAAGAAGTTTTCGGAGAGACTAAATTTGAATTTATTGCTTC
>JASANF010009572.1:0-67500 GCA_030248245.1 Trissonchulus sp. WLG1_4
TGGTAAAAATTCAGAAATTATCATGTATAGTTTGAATAATTATCAATGCCGATAGACCCCTTAACATTAACAATAATAAACACCAACAAAAATGCAAAAAATACAAAAATACAAATAAAATGAAGTCTCACTTTCCGAACCAGGCAAACTGTTAAACTGTCGTTGCTGACCCAAAAGTCGTCGAATCATCAAGGCATGAGAAACAGCCAATCAAACATCCCGGAATACAGAATCCCACCACAAAAAGGATATAGAGAAAATCCATTTAACAACGATGGCAGGAGCGCCAAAAATGCACTGGACTTGCCAGAGATTGGTTGGTATTTCGCCCATCATCGGAAGAACGGGGCCGTCGAACGGGATCTCAACCGTCGACCCGTAGAATGGGACCAGAATCGACGACCGCGAAGCCCACACCGCTGAGAACAATCACTGTTATGGTCGCGCCTGAAATTACTTTATCGAACTAAATCATCTGATTATATTATTATGGTAGTTTTTCAAAGGGTTTAGTTTGTCGTCCTAATGAGTCTACATCCTCTGTGTCTATTGCAAGTAATCATTAGAACTGGCACAAGAAGCCCGCGTGCATAAACTCGTGCGCTGCGCGCAATAGTTCATACACTTGGCGTTTCACGTAACAGTGCGTATAAATTACTGAGTGAACTCTACTCTCCCCATCGTGCTATACCCCGCGCTTATACAACCCTTTGTGGTTCAATATTAAAGAAACCGCTTTGCGAAAATTCAAAATTAAAACTATATCGAAAGCCAGAATTTATAGATACAGTTCAACATAACAGATGCCGCTGACTATAGTTTTTCTTTGTATTTGTCTCCATACCAACCTCTGCACCGGGTTAATTTGCATAGCATATACATACTATTACTAGCATACATCTAAGAAGTGAGAAAATGTGGGTTTCTGGACCCACCCGATCACAGTGTCGGTGAGGGTCACGTCATAATAACATGGACGGCCGACGTCAGATAACATGAGCCCCACCCGGCACCGGCGGCTCATAATCGTACCCCTATTTCCTTACTACTCATCTATACACAATAAGACACATAAAAAAATTTAATAAACAATATAACGACAACAGTTTTGGTCACCTTTGGTTGATCTGAATTTGAATCTGGAGGCGGGTCGACACACCGAGACGTATCGGTCGGCACTGAGGGCGGCCAGAATCATGACTGACATCAGTTTGCAGAACACTTGGTTTGCTAAAAAATTTTTTGCATCTAAAATCACCAAAAATCCACGTACGGTTTGCCTAAAGTAAAGTTATAACAAATTCAAATAATTAAAAAAACAAAATTATTATTAATTTCACGCATGTTTTGTGTTTATTTTACATTTTTATCATTTCATTTGTCTAATACCTATAAATTACGAATAATTAGGCTGGATAAAGCATTCAATTTTTACTTACAGCCGAATGTCCGTTAAGGGGGTAGTGTCGCGAAAGCAGTCGATTTTGCGTAACTGTAAAACATTTTTATAAAAAGATAGGACATTGTTCTTTATATATTTTGAAAATATATGTTGAGGCAAGTATTTTCGCCAAGTTTCATCAAAATTGATGCAGTATACTGTTTACAGTGAGGTCGCAAAGTCGGAAAAATGACGTTTTAAAAACCTATTCACATTCGATTTTTTCGTCACAATTATCAACTTATTTGTTTAATTTGTTTACATAGACTAGAAGGACATATGTTGTAGTTTATGCACACAAAATTTAGTGCAAATCGCTTGAGTGGTTGCGGAGTAATACCTGTTTGAACTGTGAAACTGTGCGTAAACAGTGAAGTACTCACAGCAATAATGATAAATTGTGAAAAATTTAGACGCTTATTTTAAAATCAAAAGAAAAACGAACCTTCATTTTTCTTTTTTCTTATTTGTGGCAAAAAACTGTGCGTCGACACGTTATATGTGCTTCACAAGCTGGCCAATCTGATATCTGGCTGAATTAGTTGAATTATTATATCCTTATTGTGTAATGTCTGGCTTACAATCGGTGATTGATTCAATATATTGGTAGATATTGGTAGTCTACTGTCTGGCAGTGCTTATTTAACACAGAATAGCATTGGACTAGTTTCTCAGTGAACATACAAGTTCAAAGCAAAAAGATCTCTTTTTGCAACCTATGAGCAAAACTGCTTTCGCGACACTACCCCCTTAACGGACATTCGGCTGTAAGTAAAAATTGACGCTCGCACATCAGCTAATTATTCGTAATTTATAGGTATTAGACAAATGAAATGATAAAAATGTAAAATAAACACAAAACATGCGTGAAATTAATAATAATTTTGTTTTTTTAATTATTTGAATTTGTTATAACTTTACTTTAGGCAAACCGTACGTGGATTTTTGGTGATTTGATGTGCAAAATCTTTCTCAGCAACGAAGTGTTCTGCAAACTGATGTCAGTCATGATTCTGGCCGCCCTCAGTGCCGACCGATACGTCTCGGTGTGTCGACCCGCCTCCAGATTCAAATTCAGATCAACCAAAGGTGACCTAAAACTGTTTGTTGTTAATATTGTTTTATTAATTTTTTTGATGTGTCTTATTGTGTATAGATGAGTAGTAAGGAAATAGGGGTACGATCACCAGCCGGTGCCGGTGCCGGGTGGGGGTTACGTTATCTGACGTACGTCGTCCACGTTATTATGACGTGACCCTCACCGACACCGGCACCGGGTGGGTCCAGAAACCCACATTTTCTCACTTCTTAGATGTATGCTAGTAATAGTATGTATATGCTATGCAAATTAACCCGGTGCAGAGGTTGGTATGGAGACAAATACAAAGAAAAACTATAGTCAGCGGCATCTGTTATGTTAAACTGTATCTATAAATTCTGGCTTTCGATATAGTTTTAGTTCTCAATTTTCGCAAAGCGGTTTCGATAATATTGAACCACAAAGGGTTGTATAAGCGTAGGTTATAGCACGATGTAGAGAGTAGAGTTCACTCAGTAATTTATACGCACTGTTACGTGAAACGCCAAGTGTATGAACTATTGCGCGCAGCGCACGAGTTTATGCACGCGGGCTTCTTGTGCCAGTTCAAATGATTACTTGCAATAGACACAGAGGATGTAGACTCATTAGGACGACAAACTAATCCTTTTGAAACTACTATAATAATATAATCAGATGATTTAGTTTGATAAAGTAATTTCAGGCGCGACCATAACAGTGATTGTTCTCAGCGGCGTGGGTTTGTGCCTGTTGATTCTGGTCCCATTCTACGGGTCGACGGTTGAGATCCCGTTCAACGCGCCTGTTCTTCCGATGATGGGCGAAATACCAACCAATTTTTCGCGAGTTGAGTGCATTTTTGGCGCTCCTGCCATCGTCGTCAATGGATTTCTCTATACCCTTTTTGTGGTGGGATTCTGTATTCCGGGATGTTTGATTGGCTGTTTCTATGCCTTGATGATTCGACGACTTTTGGGTCAGCAGCGACAGTTTAACAGTTTGCCTGTTTGGAAAGTGAGACTTCATTTTATTTGTATTTTTGTATTTTTTGCATTTTTGTTGTGTTTATTATTGTTAATGTTAAGGGGTCTATCGGTATTTATCATTCAAACTATACATGTAAAAGGGAGTATGGGGTGGACCCCCTCGAAATATTTAGTCCGCGTGAAAAGTTTCGAAAGTTTGGGCAAAATTAAGCAAAAAATGGCACTTTGTTTCAAAGATTTAGCAAAATTTTGGGTAATTGCGGTTGACCATGAGGGAAGATGCCCAAAATTTGATGAGAGAGCCCCCCATAATTTTGACCTGTTACATGAAGGATTTAAAGTATTTGCAGGCGTGACCTTTATGGCGTCTACTTGCTGTTTTTGTTACATTTTACATTACATTTGACTAGCAAATAGCATTGTCATCATTGTCCTTTAGTCAAGCATTGGAATTATATTTAAATTGGGTATATTAAAAATGAGTAAACGTGAAAATTGAGTCTTGCTTCAGGCGAAATTATTTGCTGTTTTTTTCAATTTATTAACTAAAAGCTTTGCTGCATAAAATACGTCATGTATAACGCATGCAAATTTGTTCATCATGACTCAAACACTTGACTGTAAAACAGAAATTTTGTTAGGTCAGAAGAATGAAGATCAAAAAATACGAAGATAAACTTCTCATCTCATAGGGATGACAGTCTAAACCTTGTCTAAAATACAGAAAATTTATCATATTGTTACAAGTTGTTTTAGCAGTGCTAAGGGTCGATTCATACTTATAGCCGCTCGGCCGGCAAAATTACAAATTGCTAATCACACTTGGCCTGATCATTTCGTATATTTGACGGCTGAACGGACATGTGGCTGTAAGTGTGAATGGACTCTAAATTTCAATCTTTGCTTTAGATCACACGATCAGTGCTGCTAGTGATTGTGTTCTACTACATCTGTTGGTCCCCTTATTGGTTGTTGTCCATTCTGGGCACAGTCTTGGACGCGGACTCTGACGACACTTGGTACGTCGTCATCGCCGTGGTGACGCATTCCCTGCCCTACGTCAACAGCGCCGTCAATCCCTTTCTGTACTGCTACTTGAACAAAGAGTTTAGACGTAATCTAGCTGCTGTTCGAGCTTTGTCCATCCGAAAAAGCATGTCCATTCCGGTCCTGAAACGACTAAGTCTAGCAAGTTTCATCAGTCGACATACGCCACGGAATTCCATATTTGGAAGCTTCATTCGTCGGACGCCGCGTAGTTCTGTCAAGGGCTCAGGCGCATCACCGAATGTGACCACGCCGCAGACGGAACACATCCTATCGAAAGCAATCGATGAAATTAATCGACGCTATTATCGACATTGCGACAAAAGTCCCAATGATTATTGCTGTGAACCTGAATCGCCGCAGCGTCAGTTCCTACACGAACAATATGAGCAGTGTCATGAAAAAATCCATCAAACTGTGCAAGTTCCTGAAGATAATAGAAATTTGCGAAAAATACGATCCTCACCTCCTGTTTTGATTTGCGAGACGAATGAAGTGTGGCTGTGATGCGACGGATTATTGATGCGAAAGATTGCTCAATGTTTGCAATTAATGAAAACAGATGGATGTAATAGTAACAATTTTTTACGATCTCCAAAAAATTACAAAACTATGACTATTGATGTAAAGTGTCGTCCGGTAGACGGATACTGTACATACATACATACATACAGTTTATTGCAAAAGGAAGTTAGTAAGTGAAATCTGCAAAAAACAGACTTTACTGTATTTTTTGTTCTGCATGATGTATAACGTAGATATATTTTTTCATTTATGTATAATACTGATTTTTTTGTTCTTCTTATAATGTACAATGTGCTTTTGTACAATTTCTTGTTAATAAATATATACCTATATTCTCGAACCAAAAATATCTGTAGGTGCGTCAACATGCACTTTTTTTGATGAATCACTATCACAAACATTCCAGTGTTTTCCTGTCGAAAGGACGGTCGTGTTTCCGGTTTGACGTAACCATAACAAAAAGTGTAGAAAATACCGGTAGCAAATGTCTGAACTGAACATAAGTCCTACGTGTCATAAAATTTGTAAACAGTATACAAAGAGTATTCATTAATACAGTACTATAGGAGTCAGACACTATAATTAGACTATTAATCATATTGTTTTATTTTTTAGTTTTGCTAGATATGCTGTACATTTAGTACCACTGAGTCAAACAGACATTACCTGGGATTAGCTTGACTGCTTAGCACTAGTAACTAACTCACTTAGGGACCTTATCCAAAATTGGATTTAACGGATTAGATTTAAATTAATTATGCTAATAATACAGCACAAAATGAAAATAGTCGGCTGAAATTTCGCTCTACATGGCTTATATACATTGTGTCGGTGTGTGCCAAGTTTCTGTAAATTACGTTGACTGACGCTGCGTTATTGAAGAAAAAGACTTAAATCTAATCCGATAAATCCAATTTTGGATAAGACCCTTAGAAGGTCTTTACAGTAATTCTTGTTAGCATACAGACTGGAGAGCACACTTCTGAATGGAATGCTGCTCAGAAACCAGAAATTGTTAACGCTTGTAAAACGATTTGTGTTCTAATATTGAACTACTTGTCTGCTATAATGCAACAGCAGGTGGGTGTTGTACGTAAAATGTAGTCTAATTATCATAATTGCAAACTACTTCGACAATTTTTCACGAACCATAACAAAAACAAAGACTGACGCATTTTGTTGCTGAGAAGGCGGGAAAGAACAAGTAAACAATAACAACAACAACAAAAACAACAATAAAAAATTGACCCCGTTTTTTATTCATTAAGGAACTGAGCTTTTAGGCAAACCTACATGAAACTAGTTAGAACGTAGAAAAAATAATTTGTTATGAAATAAGCAAAATTTGAATGCTAAAAATGTGTCACAAATTTTGTTACGGTGAGGCGGATACGTTTACAGTAATAACAATAAACATACATAAAAATATGCGAAGGATGAAGTTCGTATGCAGCGAAAACTGCCTGCGGGGTTTTTTGTTATTTATTTCTCAGAAAAACTTCAACTTTTCAATTCAGAACATATTAACTGTTCTAATGTATGACGACAGAATCAAATACGTTGTAAAAACTTATTTAACAAAATCCTAGTTACAAGCCTACGCGTTTCGGAGGCGTACAACGTATCAACTGTCAAGTTTTTATAGATTAAATTTAAAAGTTTAAAATTTTAAAAAACTATAAAATTAGTCTATTGTAACCTTAGGTGTTGTTACCACCAAAACTTCATATAAGTATAAAGTTTACATTATTTTGAACGGCACTTCGACATTAGTGTTTCATATTATATTGGTTGCCTAATCGAATCTTTATTGTAGCCTTTTCATATTTAAACTGCGCAGAGCTGTGATATAGGTGAGTTGTTGTTGTTTCTGGTTTCGCTGCTGTCAATTGGAGCGGTTGGAATAGAAATTGAAGTTTAATTTATTACTTTATAATAATACTAAGAAACTTTGATCAATTACATCAATTTAAATTTAATTAAGACATCTTAGTTATATTAAAACCCAACAATAAACCTGTACTCGGCATTGCTAAAAATATACCTTATATTTTTGACAGTCTTGGTTTTAAAGTCTTGGTTTTGTTGGCTACATTATAACTTGTGAATTACCATAGTAAGTTTACTGTTATTTTCTAAATAAATATAAATATATATTGATTATCCGTTATTATATAAATAATTATTATATAAATAATTAATATATAATTACAAGTGTAGTGTGTCTAGTTTAGACTAGGTTGATCAGATGCACAGCATGAAGTCATTTAACAATGATAAAAACTTTTCGATGAAAATTTTTGCCATGATCTTTTGATAATTTTCCCCCCGAGTGTAATTTTTTGTGAATCGTCACACTAAATCCTTGTATCTTATGTAATATTGCGATCGGCTATTAAAGAAATTAAAATAAAAAAAAAAAAGTATCAACTAAAATCAACCGAAACCTTATTTAAAATCTTAAAAAAAAACTCTCCACCAAAAAAACAAAAGGACCGAGACTCACTAAAAATACAAAGAAATATTAATAGAAAAAAAAAAACCAAAAGGTTTATAAATAAATATAATTATAAGTTCGAAAAAGTTATCTAACGGCACATAATCTTATTTGAAAATGTATAGGAGGATGGAAAATTTTGTGAAGGTGGCCAGGTTAAGGTTAATCTTTATAAAAATTCAAGAAATAAGATCTTGCTTGTGGTCTCTGGCGCAGAGACTAGCGATTGGTTTACATTTGTGGATCGAGCCCAGCGGAGAATTTTTTATTTTACACAATTTTCGCTAAGTCGATTTGTGTTAACATTGAGAATAATTATTATCTTGTCTGTATCTATTGTGCATTTACAAATTTTTTAAAATAGTAAAGATGTTTTGTATGGAGGAAATCAAGAGAATTGTAGTGGCCAAAGGTGGCTTGGCAGGCAAAGTTGCCCACTTGTTAAAAAAGATTTGATGCACTACTAGCATTGTACTCACAAGTTCAATGTTTACATTGAGCACGAACCGTGTACTTACTCAATGTAAACATTGAACTTGTGAGTAGATGCTAGTAGTGCATCAAATCTTTTTCAAAGTAATTGTAATGGACTGATTATCGTTAAAGCGTCGATAACGCGTAAAACTAACGTCAAGAGTACATAATAGCGTCTCACTCTATATAGAAGAAGAGTGAGACACTCTCCAGCCTTCCTGTGTTCTAGCACAGGCAGATGCGCTGGTCGTTTTCAGGCTACATGTTGACATTCTATGCAACATTGACGGCCAACAAAGCGAGCTCTATTCTCGGCCGACGCCGCCGCCCAACGGGATAAGATAAAAGCTTAATAACTAATTATTTATTCATAGTCTGCTTGCAAAAATATTAAAAAAGGTTTGCAAATACCTTTGGGGATATTTTGGCAAACTTTCAGCGAAATTGATTGAAAAATTTTGAAGAAATTCAGAAAAGTTTATATCTCAAAAGTTTCTCAATCAATTTCGCTGAAAGTTTGCCAGAATATTCCTAGAGGCATTTGCAAACCTTTTTTAATGTTTTTGCAAGCAGACTATAAATAAATAATGAGTTATTAAGCTTTTATACCTATCTTAATGCTTATCAACTAGTGATGTGGATCGGATCGGATCGGTCCGAAATTTTGATGCCGATCCGATCCGGATGCTTGATTGGCGATCCGATCCGATCCGATCCAGGCCCGGATCGGTCGATGCGATCCGATCCGCCGATCCGATCCGAACCTTGATGAAAGCTAAAAAATCTTTTGTAGAAATATTGTTAAGTATGATTTATTATAATGAGTATATTGCTTTAAAAATTTAATGAGTTTGTATACAAATGATAAGATGGCATTTTTGTAATGAGAGCAACTTAGACAATCCCACGACCAAAAATTTTGATTAATTGGAATGGAAATGTCTTGACAATTTTGGGTCACTACCGCAGGTCGTGGATACCCACGGGTCGGGTTAGGTTGGATCGGAAAATTTGAGCCGTGGGTCAACCGTTGGGTATACACACCCACTTCAGGCTGCGCGGGTCGCTGCATTTTGTCAAACCGGCGAAAAAGTTCTGAAATTTTTTTACGTATTCAATCCCATCTGGGTACATACATTTGGTTACCATTCGGTTAAAGTAGATAGCAATGTGAACAATGTACAGCTGTATATACACTGTGCAAATTGTACAGGGGTATCTGCCGAAAACGATCGATCATCATGTACGGTATCTTAAAATGGTGGGTAAAAGTTGGTCGTGGTCAACTTTGACGGCGCGGGATGGATCTTGGGTTACCCACAAGTGTCAAACCGCGGGCTGGGTTGGGTCGGGGGTAGAAAGTGTTGTATTGTATTGTATTGTATTCAATTCAATATTGTATACATATTGAAAAGAATGTTGAAAGATTGTTTTTGTAGGCGAAAATTAAGATATATATATTTCTAAACATTTCACATCACACATTTAGTACGCGTCTTCACGCAACTTCAATGATAAGAAACCTCGCCTCCACTTGCATATGGTCTATGCATACACTGTACGCTTTCGCTAATATAAAACCGATATTTTGATAATTTGAGTAGTAGTTATACTTGTGCGTTTGATTGATCACTCGAAAAGTTTTTGAAATTACGCAAAATTTTTGGCAAATTACGAAATTTTGTGGTCGAAACTCAAAATTTATACTACCGATCCGGATCGCCGATCCGAAATTTTAAAGCCGATCCGATCCGGCGATCCGATCCGGCAAATTCAGCGATCCGATCCGATCCGATCCGACCCCCGGATCGGCGATCCGATCCGATCCGGCGATCCGATCCACATCACTATTATCAACCCATCAGCGATTATATACTAAAGTGTGTTACGCAGGGAATCTGCGCGCTGATTGGCCAGTCACATGTTGCATAGAATGTCAACATGTAGCCTGAAAACGACCAGCGTATCTGCCTGTGCTAGAACACAGGCAGGCTGGAGAGTGTCTCACTCTTCTTCTGTAGGTATAGAGTGAGAAGCTATTATGTACTCTTGCTAACGTTAATTGAAATTTTTTTAAAATTTAAAAGCCGTGCAATGGCAGAATTTCATTGCGCATCTAGTTAGTGGTGCAAAAATCAAGTTTCTACCATTTGCCTTCCAAAGGGCTGATCGTTATTATGTTTTTAATGAAAATAAGGATAGTATATATAATACATTTAATAATTATAAAAGAATTTATATTTAGGATTAGGATTCAGATTTAGAATTTTGGATTTAAGATTTATGACACAATATAGTACAATTCACCTATTTTTTACATTAAAGGAATGGACGCTCAGTGTAACTAAATGTTATAAAAGTATATTCTGTAGAATTGAAAAATTATACATTATTATACAAACATCAACCCAGTAATGACTATCATCAAAGTATTTAAATTAACTAACTGGCGCTATATAATGATTTTTTAATTTTTTTCATATCCGACTGGCATAAGAGGTTGTTTCGATGTCTTTCGTGGATCTTTTTTATTGTGCATCTGCTTTCGATTCGACTAGTTATTAAAAGCAATTGAATAAAAATTACCAAGAGTACATACCTATAGGATTATTATTATGTACTCTTGCTATTACTAAAGCTGCACCATAACTACGTAGTTTTAATTAAGCATCGATGTTCAAAAAGGGAATAATTATCTGCATTTAGGGAATAATTATCTGCATTTAAAATCTGATAATCAACACGCATTTAAGGTGGTAGTTACGTTTTCGCAGCTTTTTTCAAAGTTCTATTTTGTAGCAATTACTAAATCAATTTACAAGCGGTCTTTTGCATGTTATTAATCCACTTATTTTTTACAAAATTACAATTTTTCAACAGTCGATGTTACTCATAGTGTGCACGCTAACTATTTTGGTCAAGCTTATCAGCTCAAATTTTTGCATTTTTTCTCGTATTTCGTTATTTCGTCACTGTGGTAAAAATGTTCCTCATACAGTCAAGCAATTTATACCAAAGGCACGTTGATGTGTTGTGAAAGTGCTGGTATGCTTAACTAAACGTAATAATTTAGCATATTTTTACAATGAGCAAAAGTTCGCCTCAAATTTTGCTAAAAGTCAAGAAAAGGCAGTTTTTATGACTTTGGCAGGCTGTAACTAAAAAAATAATCAACATTTTCGCTCAATTCGAAAAAGGTATAGGGCAAATTTATTTGGCTACTGTCAAGTATGCTTTCTTTGCATTCTTATGAACTGAACAGGGTATTTGTTACTTTAACTGAAATCACTCATTGTGCTCAGAAATGACGGATTATTTAAAATTTTTTAATTTAGTTAAATAGGGCCCCATTGGGGACAGCTAATATTACATTAAGCACAGTTTGCCCGTACCCGTTGAAAAAATAGCGGACAAAAAATTAAAAAATGACGTTTCAGGAGACTGAAGAAAATTTGCAATTTTTGAAGGAGTTTATTAACACTGCCAATGCTCTTGGCTGCTGTGACATATACTAACCAAATTTTGCGGATATAATAAATGCATAAGGGACTATATTTATGTAAATTATGGTGCCAAGTGATTATTGGTATTTTGTGATATTGGCATGAGAAGTCAGAATTGAGGTGAAAAAACTTCAAAGTTACAGATCGCCTAGAACGACTAACAGAAATATGTCATATTTTAGCTAAAAATATTCTTAAAATAAAATGGGTTAGACCTTTTTTGAATGGCGTTTTTGAGTAGTGTAAGAGCCACAGAAATTTGCATTCAATTTTGTAAGTCCTCAAAAAATACACAAAAAATCCAGTTTATGAGCTATAAATTAGCCGTAAAAGTTTGAATCAATGTCAAAATTTGCTGAAATATTATTATTTGCATTCGCAATGTTCGTGCCAAATTTGATTATGTTCAATCAAGCAACTTTTGAATTATTGCAAAAACTTCGAAAACGTAACTACCACCTTAAAAAGTCGGTGTTGGTTTGCTGCAGTTTAGTGGTAAATTACATTGCATTTGCAAATTAGACGGATATATTTTCTACCTATTTCTTTTCTAATTAAACGGTTGTTAACCTTCCATGAATAGAACGTTAAAATTAATCAGGTCATTAATCTTTGTCCTTGTAACACGTGATAAAGCGAAGCAAGTGAAACGTGAAATTTCTAAATGAACACAGTAAATGCATTTCTACAACTATAATAGACGGAAAGAATCTGATTTTTTTAGAGCTATGTTAAGAGGGAAAAAACACATAAGTATTGGAAAGTGGAAATTGCTTCACATTTCACATTTAAACGCAGCCGAATGTTTCAAAAAGTTTACGGTACACTACAAGCTGTATTGGACGCTTTAACGTACAGTTCTATCAGCTGTATTTTTAGATGGTTTTACTTAGAAACTCCTAGCATCAACAAAACAAGCATAAAAGTGACTACTTCATAAAGTAGAATACTCAGATTTTGATGTAGATCAGAAAAACTCAGAAGCTCAATTTTCTTGGGGCAATTTAAAGGTGCCTTTAATTATACACCAAGAAAAATGCTTTTGCCATTTACCTTAAAACCTCAACGGTCTATTTCTACATAAAAAACTGCCTAAATAATTTTACAATAAAATTGTCTTCATTGTGAAGTGAACACATTTTTGCATACCTGTTCCAGACATAAATAAATTGGAAACAGGTGCCACTTTTAGACTCGGTCTAACTGGACCCTGAGACAACAAACGTGCGATCATACTCCCATCGCAGAGAACGGAATGCTAGCATCAAGAGTATAGCGAGTAGTCATAAAAATCACGGCACTCGGTTTGTCTCAAAGTTTAGCAATTTTTGAAAACTTTAGTTAATATTTTTAAAAAAATGTTTGTTTCAGAAAATCAAATTACATTACTGTGCTAAACATAACAACATTTACATACTGAAATTATTTCTTTAAAGTGGGAGTACAGTTTAGATTATACAGTACCTTCGGCGTTTTGTACCATCAAAATAGTTTGTCACATGGCTTCTATGTAACTGGCCGTGCTACAAATCTCTGATATTTGCTGGTCCTGTGACAGCACATCTCTCAAGCGTGCACTCAGAGATTTGTTGCACTCTCTGAACACACAGTGAGCATCAACGAATTCGCCGTAGCGTGCACTCACAGATTTGTCGCCGCTGCTCGAGAAATAGAAGGAACCTTAAAAAGACAAGACAGAATCGAACAAATGCGCCCAAATCGCCAGGATTGTTAGCCGAGACCACTCGACTACGGCTGCTGCACAACTACCTTGACAAAAACCCAAATAATGATGCAAGTGATGTATGTACTACGTGCTACGTGTATGTTCGTCTCCTGCATTTTGCATTTAGATAGGCATGTTCATGCACAGCAAAAGATATTCGATATTTATTGTGATTTACTCTCGCGAGGGCGGCCGAGGGTCTATGGCACTGACTGGAAACAAAAGCGATGCGTGGGTTCAATCCCACCGCTACCTATAGTCACTCAAAGCCAACAAATATCCCAGCCACACACCAATCAACCAACCCCAACCGCGCCCCCCCCCCCCCCCCCCCAACCCCCCCCACCCCCACTTAATGCGATTTGCATACAGTTGCTTTTTTAATGTGTCTAACAATGACAACAAAATTTCGTCTAGATTTTGCTTTACAAATGCATCGTTTATTGTTTTAAACACATCTAGTTGCGTTTTTTAGTTAACACAACATTATTTAAAGCAATTATTACAGGCATTGTAAGTTTTTAAAATTGTTGCTTTGAAACGCTATACTCCAACTCAGTAATACACATCCTGTAACGTACCGGTTTTGTACAGACTTATTTATTAGGTGCTATATCGGGGGTTTAAACCAATTTGCATTGTGTTAAATAGATCTTCATATTTTGTTCCGAACAATTCTCTAAAAAGACCACATTGTTTAGTGGTTGCTAAAATTATTGTGGATTTTGTACCAAAAACTGTCGCAATTATTCAGATTCTGATTTTCAAGATGTCTATTTTTTTCGATGTCAACCTTCTCGCAACTAGTTGAAAATAAATCTAGGAAAATAGAAACTGCCAAACCTACTTTATGGCGTAATACTTCACATTCAGGTGAAATGCGTGTGCGTTTAATTTTTCCATTTTCATCCTATTTGATTTACTATTCAACATTGTTTCGTTTTTATTGAAACACTAAACGCCACAAACTTTTAACGGTTTTTATTAACTGTAGGTACCCTTCAATTATGTGCGATAATGATCTAGACTTTCATTAATATAGTGGAATGACTGTAGTAAGAGGTAGCCCCCTGAAAACCTTTCTACATGAACGAGCAATTTGCGCTCCGCCCTACACAGCCGCCTAAAGCTATAATAGGAAATGTCATAGTCTTACCATTATGTACTCTCGATAGTACCAGTACTTCCTGCTACAACAGCTGAAATGATAGTCAAGACACTAAAGTCTGCCCAAAAATTGCTGAACCCATGAGGTAGCGTGATTTTTGTGACTGCTCGCTGTATTCTTAATGCTTGCAATTCGTTCTTTTCATAATGAAATAGCGTGTTTCTTCTTATCGCTGGGTTCAGCCTGCGCAGACTAAAAGGGTGGATTACACAAAGGTGGGTTTACTAAACCATGTTTTACGTACGTATCTATATATATAATTTGCACATAACTTCATTACGAAATATCGCCTGATTCGTTACGAATTTCGTAGTTTTTCGTAAACAATGGTTTTAGCGCAGTTGAAATTTGAAATTGGCAGAACAACAGGTCTCTGTTTTGCTGAAATTTCAGCTGAGCTAAAACCATGGTTTAAGAAAATCTAGAACTTCGCAACGAAGCAGGCTATGTAGTTCGTAATGAAATTATGTGCAAATCATATAAAAACGTACGTAAAACCATGGTTTAGTAAAACCGCCTTTGTGAAATCCACCGAAAGTTTTTTAGTGATTAGTCTCAGTGGCTGAGACTCACAGAGCAAGTTTAACTTACATCCTGGCCAAGTCAAACACGTGATCGTATAAAATATAGATAGGTAATATTTTATTGCGATGTTCTATTTCGGGGTATTTTATTCGAACCGAACGTTTTATACCGAGTCCAAAGTTAAACGCCTTCTGTGAATGCCATCCAATATGCTCGCGGTTACACTAAATTTCAAGGCTTACTCATACTCCCTCTTTTATGTCCTGTTACTACAAACATATTTTGTTTTTACTGTTTTTTGGACTTCATTTTGTCGTTATGCCTGCTTTGTAATAGGAAAAGCATGCCAGTACTCAGTAGGAACTATTTATATTCTAAGCAAATTTGTAATAAAAAACAAATTTAAAAACTAATTTGCAATAATTGCAAACACAAACCATGACAAACTTTCACTGTCTCGAAACTTCCAGTGATACGAATTGTTTTTTATTTATTTCTAAGTTTGATGAATACAGCAATTGATTTTAAACTAAAACTTAGAAAACAACCTGTTTTTAGTTGACATTTTTACTTCGGTTGAATTTTGTTAGTAGGCCGCGCAAACACTTGCTGTAATGTATAAAAAGGCGTTAATTGCCACTTTATCTGCCCACACTGTTTTAAGGAATAATATAGGCAAATATAAAAGGTGAATAATAAGAAAACACTATAGAAAACGATGTCTGAAAAACAAAATATTGTATTTTTAAACGTAGTTCATTTCAAATGTTTACCACTTTTTCAAGACGTAAAAAATGGAAAAAAGTTTACCACGTTTTCAATACAAAAAAATGGAAAAAAACGAGAATGACCGAGCTTTTCAGGTCATCTACTGATAATTCAGACGATTATCGTGTGAAAAAAGTTGGAAAACCTCTACCTATCGATTAAACTCCTGAAGTCCATTCGGTGCGAAGGCTTAGAAAATCTGCATCTGCAACCATATTAGTCTATAGTCCGACTAAATGAAAATGAATTTCGTCACCTAATCGGGTGGCGAAATCACCCTTAATCAATAAGATTTGGCCGGCATTAATAGCAAACAGTTATTTTTTGTTTTAGGTTGAAAAAATGCGTTTATCTCTAGCATTACTGCTGGCGGTGGGGCTGGTTAGTGTTTTGGCTAAGAAACAGGCTGAACGCCAAAAGGCCACCTACTCCAAAACAGAGGGTGTAGAAGCCGAACAACGAGGAAGCAAGCTTAACTTAGACTTTGATGGAAACTATAAGAACAAGAACGAAGCCGAAGGCAATTGGAACAAGAAGGGCGTGAAGAAGGCCAAGGCCGATAAAAATGGCCAGGCCGAAGCCCACGACACAAAGGCCACGAGAACCAAAGACGGACAATATAAGGCCAACCGCAAGGGAGGCGTCGAGGCACAGCGGGAGGGGAAGACCAAAATCTCCAGTGCCAAAACGTCCAAAGGAAAGAACATCAAAAACGCACAAGTGGACAAGAGCGGAGAAAAAGACAAGAAGAAGGGCATTTTGGGCAGCTTTTTCGGAGGAAGTGGGCAGAAAGTGAAGGCACAAACTGCTGAAGTTGAAACCGGAAAGGGAAAGAAGTAAGAACACTTAATAACTAGCAATTTGCAAATTTTGATGAATTTTGATCAACTGTTCGGAACGAACATTGAGAATGATGAAATTTAAATCAAAAAATAATTTTTTTGGTTTATTCTCTAAAAGAAAGCATGAAGAGGCTAAAATATGAAACTGTAAAAATTTGGTATTCTTTGAATACTAATTATTAATAAAAAACTACATACCTTTAAAAGAGAGCATGAAATGAAAAAACTATATTAGACCTTCGAAACATTAGCTTTTTATATTAAAAAAACAAGCTTAACAGCGTTATCAAGATATAAAATTAACGTCTTAGTAGATTAAGTTACTGAATATTTATTATTTTTAGGTTCGACGGCAAATACTCTAAGCAAGAGCTGGTTGCTGAAACCGGTGGCTCAGCCAAAACCAAATACACTGCTGAGGGAGTGGGTAAGGACAAGGAAGACATTCAAATTAAGAAGAACGACGGACTCCTGCCAGAATACACCATCAAGCGAACGGATCAGGGTGGCAAAATCACCAGTGTGAAACACCCCAAGATTCTGCACGGAGAAACCAAAACCAAGCACAAGGGCCGAGACAAGGAAACCAAGGTTCGGGATTAGGTTAAGTATTATGCCTAAGCAGTGCTACATAGTGATTCACCATTTATCTGCAAAAAAAGTTGGATAAGGTCGATTTCAGTTGGTTCCGTTATTTTTTCTAAAATCTACAAAACCGTTTTATGTCGAATTAATGTCGAAATTTATTAATGTCGAAGGTTGTATGAAAAAAGTGCGAAAAAACTGCAGCAAGTTATTTCCATAACCTATTTATATTAGAACAAAAACGTTCTGCGTTTTTATTAAAGCAAACATTGTAACGAAAAATGTTACCCACATTCAACCGCCTTATTAACCCTCGACTGCATTTAGCAGCTTTGAGCAAAGACTAAGAACTTCTTTGATGATTTGTGGTTTGGTTTGGTTTAGGTTGAATACCTGAAAGTCCCAGTCTACCACTCGTCCACTGACACCGAGGCTCGTGAGGCCACCCTCCACTCCTGGAACGACAAGAAGGATCTTGCCAACTTCCAATACCAAGGCGCTGACGAACGGCCATGCCCAGATGTCAGAGGTCAAAAGCTATTTAGTATTGTATATACATATAAGCTGATCTTCTGCGCCTCTAGTGGGGGTATGAGTGTGTAATTTTGCTGCTGAACGGGCATACGTCTGTAGGTATAAAACGACTCTTAAGGGTTTAAACTTATGAACTTTCAGTGAGTTTATATTCACCCTTAATACTTACTACTACTATTTACATGTAGAACTACGGCTCTTAGGACTGACTGAGTTACAGCATATAAATGTGGTTTGTATGACAGCATTATAAGCATATAAGTCAGTTTTTCATATTTTGCCGTTTTGATGGAAAACAGGTTCTCTGATCCATAATTATGAAAATTTGTTTCAAGCATGGCATATGATATACGTCCCCCTGCATGCTGTTTTATGACCAAACAAGTTGTTAAATTCTAATTGTATTTTGTTTTAGGTAACAAATGGACCGACGAAGATTTCAAAATCATTGCCAAGGATGTTAAATACTACTTGAAGGAAGAAAAATCCCCTAAGGGAACCACCTACAAATGGCCAGACTGCTCTGAAATTACCGTGAGTGGAATTCTTCAAAATTATTTTTTCCAGCTCGAAACCGTAGTGGTCATCCGAAGTTACAAATGCATACTGATTAGTGATTAGATGCAATCAAAAGTTATGACTTGAAACTATGACGTTTAAATAAATTTAAGTACTGAACTATGACGCTATTGAATCAATTTATTGAGGTGATTTTTTTGAGCTGAGGTTTTTTCTTCTTTGTAGGTAGGTCTCCGTTGTTTAAAATAAAAAAAAAACAAATATAAGAAGTATTAAAAGTTATGTTTAATATAAAAATGAAAACAATAAAAAATAAACGCTACCGCATACATTTTTGGCCCTATGTATACCTATGCTGCATTATTTTTAGCGTATGAATTTAAAGTAATTTTAAAACTTTCAAAAACACATTATTTCAGATTCCAATGCGTATCCCTCCCGGTACCCTGGTCAAGAACCTTGCAGCCAAATTCACCATTTTCGCACCCCACGGTGGTCACTACATTTGCGCTGATAAATACAAGTGCCAACAACACGACTGGTCAGTTAAATCTGAAATTTAAAGGTCTATGAATTAGCCTAGTGGAGTTGCTAATAAAACGGGGTTTTTTGTAATGGCTAAGAGACAAAATTTTTGAATTTGCTAGGCAAACTGGAAATCCTTAAATAGAAATAAATCCTTAAATTTCCTTAAAGAGAGAAACAAAAACGAGGACAAACATTGATTGGCTTTTTCTTATGAGCTACACTTTTTTCATGGTTTTTATACAGAAATCTACCACATTTAGTGGAGCAGTTTTTTGGAATTGTTTTAAGGTCCATACATACTTTCGGCCGTATGTCCGTTCAGCCGGAAAATTTACGAGCTAATCGCGCCACCAATAGTTTATAAGATCATATACGATCATATATACCTACATATTACATATTCAGGCTTAACGGACATAGGCTGTAAGTATAAATCGTCCCTAAGAACAGAATGGCACGGACAAGGACGAGTATTTTAAGTAATTTAATTTTGTTATCATTTCAGTTTCTACACCGATTTGTGCGGAGGTGAGCTGGTGACCGATGACAACGCTCGCGATCCCGCCATCACGGACTACGTCTTCAAAAAGTCCGATAACGACGCCTGCAAACTGCCCGTCAGCCAGGGGCGAAACATTCTAAAACTGAAGGTCACCTACTGCCCACCAGCCGAAGCTGAGGGTCCACAGAAGGGCGCTGAAAAGATCAAGATTGATAACGCCTATAACCAACGGGTACGTTAGTTAAATTGCCGTATTGATTACGTAGTGGCCCCCCACAGCCAGGCACTACATACATAATCGTTCGTTTGCATGTATCTGTATATATTTGACGCCTGCTGTAATTTTCCCACGGTGATCCGTCCGACCGTCGTATACGTAAATTCGATGGTAGATTTTGAGTAATAAATGGGTGTTTGATGGTAAATTTCGTGTAATAAACGGGTATATGGGTTTTGTTGATGGTAAATTACCAGTAGTTTTAGCAAAAAAGCATGATTCACCAAAGCGAAACCCGAATTAATTACTCAAATTATTACTCGAAATACTCGCGCATGTTTCTTTTTCCCAAAAAAGCGCTTTAGACAGAGTCTAAACGCTGAACTTTTGACTCCTGGTTCGTACAAGTACCTAGTCTATATAAAAGGTAGCCAAAGTTTAGCTAGTAGTACCTATCGCATTCTTAATTTTTGTTTCGCTTTCAGACATCTAACATTGAGTTCAGAACGGACATGTTTGAAAAGAAGAAGCCGGACGCGCAAGTTAACAGCGAGTGCAAGAAGCGAGGTGGCGACCTTGACTCAGTCATCACCCCGGTCGGATGCCGAGAGGCCATTGTCAGCTACACTGGCAAAAGTTTCATCTCCCGCACCAAGAAATTCGACGACAAAGCTGCCGTAAGCTACATTTAGTCATTACAATGAACATGTGATAGCAGGGACATGACACTGTGGTTGACGAACGTATATTTTACATGTGACAGTGTTATCTTACCGCACTTATGAAATTAACCACTACGAGCACCTAGGTAAGTAGTTTTAATATTCGGTACAGATTACTGATGTTAAGGTAACTTGAATTGCCAATAGCATGCTTAATAGCTTAAACTGTGGTCAGTTTGTTTCGCGGAATAAGAAAATAACTTCGCTTAGTTACTGCAGCACGCTTGAGTGCTGTACTCGAACTTATCATGATTTACACGCATTTTCAGTTTCAGTGCATCAGTTGAATCCAGTATTCACATCAACTATATCGATCGCGCAAAAAAGTAATAATAGCCAGCCAATCAGCAGTTGTTAAACAAAGTTGTAGGTGTGAGCTTACATGGGCGTGGAGAGGTATAGAGATTGCCCCCCCTGGTCTCCCCACATTTGCATTTTGTGTGGTAATGAGCATTTGTTTCAGGGCAGCGGCACAGTAACGGAACTGTCTGGCAAGGTGGCCGGAGGGGGTCCTGTGAAGCCCAGCCAGCGTGGCGGAGACAGTGGCTCATCTGGTGGATCCAAGCCAAAGACCGGCAGCAGCCGGCGTGGGGGATCGTCTAACCGACGTGGGGGGTCGTCCAACCGACGTGGGGGGTCCTCTAACCGACGTGGGGGGTCGTCTAATCGACGCGGCAACTCAAACAGGCGCACAGGAAGCAGCCGCAACCGTGGGAGCACCAGCAGCAACACCGGCTCCAACAACAGAAGAGGCAACCCATTCCGTGGTTAGGCCGGCGGTTTTACTGGAGAAACCTTAAACCTTAAACCATGAACCTGTCGTATATACAATGTTTTTGCTTATATAATATTAATTTACATACGTATAATATAAATCCATTGACGGTGGTTTTTGTTGGTAGTTTATCAAAGTTAACCTTACCTTAATCAGCAGTAATCGCGCAATAAATTTTTCACGAATCGATGTTTAAGGGTACTTGATGATGCAATTATGTAGCTCAACTAAAGTTTACGTGCAAGATAATGGTAAAAAGTAAAAGTTTGCGTAAATATCACTTCAAGTACTCTTTAGAATACACTACTTAGACTGTGTTTTACTTAGATAAAGGTTTGTATCTTCTGTTTCGTTTTCAATAAAATTTTAATAAAACGCACTTCAATTGATTTCAGAGGGTTCGATAGCTTGCGTATAGACTATAGAGGTGCCCTAACAGGTTGTATAAGAAAAGACAAGTTGGTTTCCTATGACGACATTGGTTAGCATTTATAGACGGTATTTATTTAACTTGACTCCAGGACTCTAGTTGAACGCATGACAGTAAAAATTACGGGCACAATTTTCCATCCTAATGCTGTATTTAATTCAAAAAGTACAAAATGGTGTTCACAACATTCGGAACACATGAACATTCATTAAAAAACAACAATAAATCATCAATACACTAAAACAAAGATAAACACAACACAAACAAACAGCTAGCTGTTGTAATTGACAAAAATTTTTCGTCTATTTGACCAGAAACATACCTATGCTAAAACACGAATTATGTTGCTTAGTAAATAGGCTATAATTGTAGTGCTGAGGGAATTTTGACCCTTCCCTTGTTCAGTTACGCGACGTTTTCACAAAGGGTTTTCACAAAACCAACAGAATTACTGGCAACTAAATGGTAACTCACGTGGGTCAGAATTCTATCTAATTTCGGCCGGCCAAGCAACGACGAAGGAGTCTATTACAGTTCCTATTGAATATTTGAAACTTCAATTATTATTAAATTAAAAAAATAACAGAATTTATTATTACAGACCTTGAACACCTGAAAGTAAAGATTAAAGACAGAATTTTTGATCCGATTTCATTGGAAGATCAAGAAATTCGGAACAACAAATCAGTCGCTAAAAAATTACAAAACACTAAAACAAAAATAAACACGACTAAAAACAATAAGACTGTTGAAATATTAACTAATATGAGCGTACATTTAATGCAAATTTCAGTTCGGAGGCAGAAAGAGCACGTGTTGCCTAATACCTTGCCTATGCATTTCATTCTTCACGATTGTTTTACTATCGTATTATGTCACGATCACCACATTCTAGCAAAATATTGTGGTTAGAACCATTATATAGAGTGCTTCGCTAACCGCATTTAAAGATTAGTGTTGCCAAAGCAGATTTGCTCATAAGGTTGCTAAAAGAGAGCTTTTTGCTTTGAAATTTTACGTTCACTGAGAACCTGGTACAATGCTGTGTTCAGTGTTGTTCCCATTAAGAACTTCCTGACTCAAGATTACCAATATCGACAAATGTCTTCGACAAACTGCTATTTGTAACCACACAATAAGGACATACAAGATATGCAAAACAAGTGCGATATCAGATTGGCCAAGTAGTGAAGTTCACATAGCATTTAGTTTCGAGTACAAATTTTTGCCATTGTGCATCCATTACAACATATGTACGTTGCGACCTCTGCAAACAAACTCACGAAACAGACGAGGCAAATTATTATCGAAGGCGAATTAGGTTTTCAAAAGGTCATTTTTTTAACTTTGTGGCCCAAGTGGCAAGTGCTGGCATAAGCTGCACAAATTATTGCTGAAACTTGGCAAAATTATGAACTTAACGTTGACAATGATATTGATAATACAGAAAGAAGCATTTCTAACATTTCACTGGACGGACTTGCGAACATGCAAAGTCAACTACAAACTTTTGCGGCACCCCCCTCTAGGGTTGTTTTGATGTGGCTTTTTTCAATTGATTTGATTTGATTTGATGTGGGTGTTGGCAAATTAGTTTTGATTTGATACAGCCTTCCTGAAAAGCAATTGATTTGATTTGATTTGATGTGAGAAGCTAAATTTTCAATTGATTTGATGTGACAAAAATTTTAGGTATTAGTTTTGATGCATTTTGATGCAGTTTTGATGCAGTTCTGATGCGATATTAAATTTACCGGTTAAACCAAAAATAATGAATTTTCGAATTCGCAATCAGATCATTACAGCGCGGCAGGGCACTGCTGGTGCTAAGCGCCACTTGTGTCGTGTGACCGGCCCAAATGCCCTAAATACAGTCGCCGGTCGGCCGGTCACATTCCACCGATTGACTAAATTCGGCCGGCATGAAACCGTGACAGTCTAAGTTAGGCCGAAATGACACTCTAGATTTGGATGAATTTGTTTTTCTTAAGTTTCTGCCGGGCCAGCAGAACCCTGACACCATAAAAGCTGACATTCAGACTGGTGCTAACTTGACTACGATTAGTGGTTAGTGGTGGGTGGATCAATGAACCTTACAAACTTTAGTGCGATTTTATTAATTTCTGGGTCCGTATTTTTAAAATAGCTGCATGTAAAATTAGGCGAACTTCACCCACAGGAAAAGTTAATGTAAACTCGTATTCTAGTGACTAAGGCTCGATTCATACTTCTATACGGACATTGGGACATACGGGCAAACGGACGAACGGACATCCGGACAAAATGAACGGCAGAACGGCCGTCTTTAACTTCTTTGCAGCTAAAGATGATGTGTTATGCAAATGTTTGACCTCAAAAGTAGACGCTAGCTGTATTTCCGACTTTAACTTTACCTTTACCCACAGAATTAACTTTACTTAATTTTACCAGTGGTAAAATTAGTTTACAGGGTAACTTTACGTGCAAGTAATTTTGAGAATACAGCTAGTGACTTCTAGTACTGACCTGATAAAGAGCTAGTAATAAATGGCAGACAAAGATACGACATTAGAGCAATAAAAGTTAAACTATTATTAAAAGTTAAACTATTAAATTAAAAACAATAATCAAAATTTGATACATACACGACTAAAAAACGAACGGAAATCGCGCGTAATTTAAGATTTAATAGTACAAAAAGAAGTAGTCAAGTGGCTACAACGGGTTTCGACCGGTCAGAGGACCCTCTTTTTGGGGCAAAGATCTTTTATTCTAGGCAAAGGACCCTTTATTCGTGTTCATTCAGGGACCCAAATTAGCCTAGAAACATGAAATTTCAATTTCAAAAATTTTACCCTTGAGTCCCTGTCCCACTAGGGCTCCCACTGATGGGGTTCATATGCGGGCCCCCCACTTCCTGCTTTCTAAAAACCGCTGTTTTTGTGGGTCACGTGACCCGGCCCCCGTGGAGTCAGGGGGCCACCAATGTGGGGGACACAATGACTCAAGGCTGGAAACCTTCTGCCAAAGGTTGGTTCATATCCATGAAATATTACCTTAAAAAATCGCTTGCAAACCAACAACCACATGGAAAATAATAACATTTTGCCTTTGCTTCGCAATTGGTCGGCAACCCAACAACACCGCATATATACGTAACTGAGGTCTGTCTAACAAGCCAACATGTATGTATATGGGTGTGAGAGCGTGTGCCTACTATCTGGAGCTCCCGCTACATCAGAACTGCATCAGAACTGCATCAAAACTAACAATTTTGGACAGTTTTGATTTGATTTGATGTTCAGCAGGAAAAAATGCAATTGATTTGATTTGATGCGAAGGCCTGAAAATTAGTTTTGATTTGATGCACCACATTTTCAAAAGCAATTGATTTGATTTGATGTGCTGCATCAAAAATCAAAACCGCATCAAAACTAGTTTTGATTTGATGCAGTTTCCACATCAAAACAACCCTACCCCCCTCTTAAATATTGAGATGATCTTGTTGAACGCTTGTTTATCTAAGCGCTCGGTTAATTTTAAAACGTCGTTTATCGTGGACTAATGAGGGAATAAATTTCAGTCATTAATTACAAAATGCATGTAAGTTACCTCCAGCAAAAATCCATGTTATTCTTTCATTATCTTTGTTACCTTCGCTGCGTGCTGTACCTATTTCGGATATTTCTACCTAAGCAGAATATATTCTTAGGGCCAATTCCTAAAATGGATTAAACGGATTGGATTAAAATTTGTTTGCCTGATAACTTATCTCAATGTTGAGGTAGATTTTGAGGTAAAAAGTTTTGTGCGCACGCGGGAAGTGCTACAAATAATTGCTATAGCAAATTTCGTATCAATGGACAAAGTATGTCATGAGTTATTGGCAAAACAAATTTGAATCTAATCCGTTTAATCCATTTTAGGAATTGCCCTTAGTCTCAATGCACAAAACCGTCGCTACTTTTTTTCAAGGTTTTCCATCAGCCTAGAAACACAGATTGAGGTCTGAAAATAAATGTTGTAACTCCCAAACGGGGCACTTTTCTGTCTTCATTTTGCGTTGGATATTTGTTTTTCATTCAGAATTAGAGCAACAGACTTTTTTGTTCGTCCTTTCGTGTCCTCTGCCGCTAATTCGTTTTTAACAAATTATTTCAGAGTCTTTCTAGCGCAGTTTCACTTTGCTAGGCTTGGAAATAATGTATTCTCTGCAGGGGTCCAGACCTTTCTACCAATCAACTCTACCAGCTATTAATAAGAATTCGTGTTCGTTCGTTAACTGATTTTAAGAGAATTATCTAAAATCTCAATCAAATTAATGCATCCTATTAAACTTTTTGTGCTGTCTTGAGGGAGAGAGAAACACATTAGTTCGAAGTTTAGGAAAAAGTTTAGATTTTTAACAAAAGTTAAAAATAATGATATGTATATTAATCAAACCAAAATGATGAAGTAATCATTCATTAAAGCATTAAAGCATTGTTTTGTTCCTAAAATGCTTTTTCTCCAGTTATGTTTGATTTTATAATGTTCAATACAGAAGTATAATAACAAAACCAAACGCGTCTGTGAGGCTAAATATCTCCGCAGTCCCATCTTTGAATGTTCAAGTCAAATTTTTACCATAGATTGTACAATAGAATATAACTTTCATATAGGTATTGTAAAATCTTAAACAGCACTAGAAAAAAACTATAGAATTAAAATAGCTCGATAATAGATTTGGTGCACGCGGCTGCTGTTCTGAGTAGGCAGGTATGAATGAGGATGATAAAAATGAGCTTATGCAGGTAAAAATACATTAGTAACAAATGTCAAAGTAAGCAAAGTCGAAAACTTTTATTTTCGACTTGGGTAACCCAGCCTCCCCTTTCAAGCAAGACCCCTTGAAGGGTCAATTCATAGTTAGCTGTAATAAATCCCTACACTAAAAAAACTACACAATATTAGACTCGTGATAATATGGTATTTTTTCCGGCAGAATGGGCATGCGGCTATAAGCAAGAATTGAAGTTATTGCATTTTTTAATTGGTTCTTGGTCTAGTATGTAATTATATTCAAGGAATTGTAAATTTAAATGAGTTTGCCTTCGGGTCCGTTAGATTTCATTATTTGTCAGAAAGCAAGCAATAATAATTTCAATCAACCTTTGCATTCGGATTAAGCCCGTCTCCGCTTTTGATAAAGCCCTTGAGAGGACAATCAATTGATGTGTTTGAGTGTCTGTAGAGGAGTATTTATATTGTGATGGTACAAGGTACAAATTTTTTATAGTTTTATAGTCAGTAAATTGAGTCGTAACGTTAACTATTTTTCTAACGATTTTATTAAGCAATGAATTGTATCGTAACGTGTATAATTTTGCTGAAAAGCAGTTAGATTATAAACACAGTGAATATAATACATATATACTGTACTGTGCGTAGAAAAGTTCCCTGTTCGTCGGCGTACGACCAGCTTCATCCTTCGCGAAAAGTGACGAACAGTGGCCGGAAAGTGACAAACAAAAAATTTCTGTTTTTCACTTTTTTATATTGAAAATGTGTTTTGGAGCACTTTTAAAAAAATTTGTTCGTCACTTTCTGGCCAAACTTGGTCACTTTTCGCGACGGATGAAGCTCGTCATACGCCGACGAACAGGGAACTTTTATATTTATGCACAGTACTGTATATAATATAATGTCTGTTTCTCAGCGGTCTATAACAGTGTGATAGTGCTGTAAACACAGTTCAACCACTCAACCGAACATTTAAGGTGAAAAATAGCTGGTAATATGATTGCATTTTCAGCTAGATTTTTGTTCCTTCTAGAGAAGGAACTATTGTTTTGAAATTAACTGCTCATAGCGTTTAACGCTACTGAGCAGGCTGCATAGCCAGTATGTTTTACGTGTATTTTCAGCTTGGGAGCTGCCTGCTGATTTTTGTCTGCGTATATGCAGAAAAATCAGTCGATGTACACTGCTGTAACAATGTACTTTTTCAAAATCGGCACCGGGATGTTTCACTAGCAGTATATAAGAGTAGTTAGAAAACGCTGTTTATCGCTTTTTGTTCTTAGAACTGATTTGCTCAGCTCAGATCAAAGTGTCACTTTTGTGCCAAATGGCTCGTGCAGCGGGATGCTTAACATCATACTTTTTTGTACGTACTTACGTAATTCGATTAAGTAAGAATAAGCTAGGTATAAAGTAGAGTAAGATATATACAAAGTATAGCTTTGAGTGATGGCCGCAGCTAAGTTAGTGTGCATGTAAAGTCTTCGTCTTAAGTGTCAAAAAAGTAAAAATGCATGTGCTCTTGGTAACGAGAAAAAACTCAACTCTATTGATTAAGGGCTACAGTGCTAACTGCCAATGCTCTTAGTTCCTCAGAGATGTTTTCTGTCTGTCTGGGCTAGCTCCAGTGTCATAAAGACACGCCTGATAAGGTGACGTAACAATTTTTTCAGTTTTTTTCCTAATGCCAGGTATCTAGCAAAAAAACGCCGTCAACTATGAACACTTTTCCAGAGCTCAAAGCTTCATTATCCATTAACGCACGGCGGCCCAAAACACCGAGTTCCTTTAGGCAACCCAAGGACACATTATGCATGCAGATTTAACCTAAGAAATGCGCACCCTGCAGTTCTGAGCCCAAGACTCTGTGACCTAGCTCAAATATTCTCAGCCCGGGACTCATAGCGTATGGAAATTTCACAATTATACATGCCTATTGCTTCTCTGAGAATAATATAGGCCAGTAATTTAATTCCACTTTCTTAGAACTAAGTTTTTTATCACGGTTAGGCTAGGATATTGAATAGTCAGAGTTGCTGAAGTAATGGTTGTAACCTGTTACTGTATCATATTTCCAAGACTTGGTTCATTTATTACGTATGCGGTATGCCAATGTTTGGGCTTAAGTAGTAATGTTGAACAAAAGAAGTCGCTTTAATTTTGAAAGAAAGAAAAGAATGCGCGGGAAACCGCGCTCGTATCGACTTCGAGAATGCTAAACACTGCACCAAGTCTCGTAGGCCCTATCTCTCATTTACAACTATAATTTAATTAATATAACAATCTTAGTTGTTTATGTTATAAATAAGAATTATAACAATTGTACTAAAATTTTTTACAATTCACGTCTCATAAGCTATAAGTGGACAATCTTTGCAAAACTATCGACGGATGCAAAGTAAAAACCAAAGCAAAAAATGCAAAATAATTGAAATTAGTGTCTTCTTAAATTATAAAAAACGTAATGTAGTACTTGATCGAATTATAAAATGCCTTCTATGTTAAATACTGCCAAAAACAATTGACATCATCATATGTGATAAGGCAGACCAGTATTGTGTCAAGAAAGCGTGGGGATCTTTATTAGACAGAATCAGAACCAGATTGACCCAGGTGGGAGTCTAACCATCAATAAGAAAAGAAATAAGAATAATAAGAAGAATAAGAATAAGAAAACTAGGGCTTTACCATTTGAGCAACTGGACAAATGCTGAGCTGTCATTAATCGTCTCAAATTGAACCTAAAGAACCTGTATTACTTCATACCACATAGGCTACCAACTACAAAACATACACAACGTTTTTTTATACAAATGTGATACTCTTGCTAAATTTTATTCTTTAAAACATTATCGTTAGTGAAGACTGTGTGTAGGTAAAATTACCTGCTACAGACTCTGGAGTCAAGACGGAGTAGTGAGGTATACTTTGTTTCCGAAATCAAATGACTCCGATTCCACTTTGACGCCGGAGTCTGTAGCAAGTATATAGTTTCGGTAGGTACTGTATTTACATATCATTCCGTGGACTGCAGCGCAGCTTGCAGCTTAGCTTAACCCGATTTTTCTAGCTCAGGCTTAAATTTCTTGCATCGGTTCAAGTGTGCTGCACCAATGCAGATAGTGCAGTTAAAAGCTCAGGTTTAACTGAAGATTTAACTGGGGCTTAATTATCAATTTATCTGGAGATCAGACTTAAGACTTAAGTTAATCCGATTTGGTGCAGTCCACCGGTAAGTTTTATTTTCTAACATAAGACTCTAGTCAATCTTTACTTTAATTACTTGTCGGAAACCATCTGCTTGCTCAGCTTACTCACATGCATCATATCACAGATTTATAACAGTAATTTTAAACGCCAGTTTCTAGTCCCGTGGGGTCTAATGGTAAAATCTTTAAATCTAAGATTTAAACAGATTCACTGTGGTTGACTTCAAATTTTACTCGGTTGGCCTGCCATAGGTAACATGACAAAACCATTTCAATTTCATGTTGTCATGAGTATAAGAACGTTATTCTGTCATTCGTTCATAACTAAATTTTCAAACCACAAAAGTTGCTAAGCTTTAATGCAGCTGAAGGCACAGCTTAGCGTAACTCTTTAGACTCACTTCATAATGCTACATATTTGTTGACAAAAAGTAGCTGTAGTTCGGCTATTACCTCCCACTAGAAGCGTTTAAGAATTCCATTTCGGAAGTAAATTTTAATACTGACGCAAAAAAGAGTCCGTTTCACCAATGACAACATGTAGGTATTTTGCAAGATCGCATGTTCTTCTATGGTTAGGAAAGGATTCACAAAACGCGTTTACTTAAACCCAGTCCACGTGCACGTAGTCCATGTGATCGAATGAAATACCTACACATAGACTCTAAAAAAGACCTACAAATGTTGAAGGTTGACGTTGAGCCTCCTGAAGGTAGAATATAATTACTAAAATTTATTTTGCACTGAGCTGAGTCAGTGTTGGTTACAAAATCAATAACCATTGCATTAAGGTGATAGTGTCGCTCAAGCAGTTTTGCTCATAGTTTGCAAAAAAAAGAGCAGTTTGCTTTGAAATTTTTTGTTCACTGCTGAGCAACTGGTACAATGCTGTGTGGTACCAAATAAGACTACCGACATTGACAAATATCTTAGACCAATCGCCATTTGTAAGCCAGACATCACACAAAAGGAACATAACAGATTAGCAAATCAGATTAGCCAGCTGTTGAAGTACACATCACGTGTCGACGCTCAAATTTTTTCTGCAAATAAAAAAAAATATAGGCACGGTTTTCTTTAGATTTCGAAATAAGCTTCTAAGTTTTTCACAATTTCTCATTATTGCTGTGAGTGCTTCACAGTTCACGATAGTTTCACAGTTCAAAAGAGTATAACTCAGCAGATACTGAAGCAATGTGGACTAAATATTGTATGTGTTGTAAGTCTGTATAAACAAACTAAACAAATTAATTGTGACGAAATTATCAATTGTGATAGGTTTTCAAAACGTCATTTTTAAGACTTTGAGACTTCACTGCAAACTGTGTGCAGGACCAATTTTGCTGAGACTTGACAAAATTATTTGCCTTAACATATACTTTGAAAATATATATAGGAAGAATAGTGATGTAGTGATGTGGATCGGATCGCCGGATCGGATCGGATCGCCGATCCGGGGGTCGGATCGGATCGGATCGCTGAATTTGCCGGATCGGATCGCCGGATCGGATCGGCTTTAAAATTTCGGATCGGCGATCCGGGTCGGTAGTATAAATTTTAAGTCTCGACCACAAAATTTCGTAATTTGCCAAAAAATTTGCAAAATTTGCGTTGCAGTCGGCCTGGGGCCGGCCCGGTCGGCCCGGTCAGTCCCAGCCGGCCCGCTGTTTGCCGGGAATCGGCCCGGGACCGGCACGGTCGGCCCGGTGGGCTCTGGTTCGCTTGATCAGTAATAAAGTCTGCTAAAGTCCAAGGACGACTGTAGCTCACTAAGTTGCTCTCATTAGAAAAATCTTATCATTTATATACAAACTCATTAAATTTTTAAAGCAATATACTCATTATAATAAATCATGCTGAACAATATTTCTACAAAAGATTTTTTAGCTTTCATCAAGGTTACGTAATGTTTAATCGGATCGGATCGGCGGATCGGATCGGATCGACCGATCCGGGCCTGGATCGGATCGGATCGGATCGCCAATCAAGCATCCGGATCGGATCGGCATCAAAATTTCGGACCAATCCGATCCGATCCAGATCACACAGGAAGAACAAGTTCAACTTCAAACATCTTACTGAACAGGCTTTGTAGCCCGGCAAGTCGACTACTTTCGCGACACTACCCTCTTAAAGAATTTGCGCTCCTTTTTGCGCGTGTTGGCAACTTGGTAACTAACGTTTGAAGACGTGCAGGCCCGGTTCACACAGACTCACTTTTCACTTTTTACTTCTTATTTTATACTTTTTAATTTTTACTTTATACTTTATACCTCTACAAAAGTGTTCACACAAGCTTGCATTTTACTTAAGGAAGGTTGCATCCAATTGGCTGGCTTTGGCGCACTCGGATGTCAGAAAGCAAATCTAGCAAATAAAAATGAAGCTCAATAGGCGGAGCTTCTTTTAAAGCATTTTGATTGGCCAGATTGCAAAAGTAAAAAGTAAAAAGTACGTTCTGTATGAACCGAAATTTTTACTAATGGTCCGAGGTAACTAAAAAGTACGTCTGTGTGAACCGGGCCTTAGGTATCTGACGTTAACGAATTTCTTTCTGTGGTCTCATGGTGTAATAGTTAGTACTCTGGAGTCCGCTTGGTGAGACCTTACCTTTTTTGCAAAACATTAGTATAATGTTTTGTAATTTTCATTTTATAACTTGTTTATAAATCAACAGTTTGTGCTGTTTGAGAAATTTGGGAGCTGCTGTGGATTAGTGTGCAGAAAACCTAGTTTTGTCCGCAAAGAAATGGCCGCGTTCGATAATTCCTTCGGAATTTGGACACAAAGGCCTCACAAATACACTGTAGGTATAACCACTGCTCACTCGTTAGAAGAGGTAGACTCACTCACATTACGATGTTTTATTTCATTAAAGATAAACGCATTAGGACAAGTCTAAAGTATAACACTTTTTCTGAACCGCAAACCCTTTGTCTACCAAGCCAGATTTTATGCATTTCTCCTTGTTTTGTAAAAGAGACGCTCCAAAAAGCTAGTCGAAATTCGCCACGGCGTTTTTCGAGCTCAAATCTAGGACAAATATATGTCATGGCTAATCCCGGTTCAGTGCTGTCTTTCCAGGTTTTTCTCAAAAAAGTATATTCCCTTGTTTCGCTTCTAATTTTTTCAGAGTAATCAATTTTTGGAAGAGCTCAATTGTTTGTCTCAGACCGAAGGGATGGGAAAAATTTGAAAAACTTCAATCATTTTTACATCAAATTCGCGTATATAGTTTTCTCAATTTAAAATCTGACAATTACCAGGAAAGCTGAAAAATGCTCCTTCATTTATTGATTGCCATGTTCGTTTCAGACCGCACAAGTAATTTCGAACAAAAAGGCTTGTGTTAACCAAACAACATAAAAAACTACTGTCTCTATGGGTTTTTTAACATTCTCAAAGGCTGGCCAAAAAAATTTAAAAAGCAGCCTCTGTGACTATTTGGCATCCAAAATCTGTTCCCTATCCATTTTTCAAGTTGTCTGGGATTTACTGGCCCGATTTTGCACCAGATTTTTCATTCACTGTTGTCTTTGTGCCCAGAGAATTATGCCGCTTTAAGTATCTTCATTAAGAATGAGGCTTTCAACTTTTTTTAAATTTTTAAATTGCAGTGACCATACATTTTCATTTACATACATACATACATACATACATACATACATACATACATACATACATACATACATACATCCATACATACATACATACATACATACATACATACATACATACATACATACATACATACATACATACATACACATACATACTACATGACCTATTGGTGCTGAGTCCAGCATAAATTTTTTGCAAATATGAGTCAATAACTTATCAGTTGGCCCAGACAGTTCGGATTCCAAATAATTGTTTTGAACCCTTTGGCTTACTTAAAAATACGCTTGTTTCAGCAGCAAACAACTACAGGATAGAAACTGCAATTCAACACAAAACGTACGTAATTACTAATTACTAATTAGTACCGAAATCTTGACCGTATAGGACAGCGAACGTTTGCATGAATGGGGTTTATGAGGTTTCACTGGCTCCTTATAATTGCCTCTGGTCTGACACACTCATTTGGGCCGGGCCTTGGCGAAGCTGTGCCATTTCTGCCCAGAAATACTCATTTCCTTGTGGCTTTTTTGACAGACAGTCCTAAGCCTATTTCGTCTGGCGAATGCCGCCCGTTTCTGAGTATTTGCAAGTTTTTTGTTGGCACGTCTTGTTGCATAACACAGCGAAAATAACGTCGTAATAATAGGTTTTTCACCCAAAGTATCACATTACGCTTACCGAAATTGAAGCTTACTTGTTGTATTAGGATGTTTGGAAATTTGCAACCTTCTGATCTTTCGTCAAAGCAAAATGCCCTGAAATGACTTTAAGATTCCATGCAATCTACAGTCATGCAAAGTTAACCGGAATCTAATATCTACACTGGGACTGGACCGGTTAAAACTCTCATTTTAGTAGTGGGTGTACTAAGTGAATGTGAACTAAAGTCTGACAAAAAATGCGCCACTTACTGATTTAGTGGCATGATTTATGCGACTACTTGCTGTACTCTTGATCTATTCTTTTTGTAACGAAATCACATGTTTCGTTTTTTCAAGTGGTGCAACTATTTTTTGTCAGACTTTAGTAAAAGCGAGGTAAAACCATTTATCTCCAGTTAAATCTATAGTTTAAATAGCAACTTAACAACAGCCAAACCTAAACTAATCTAAGCGCCAACTGAGTCCCAGCTAAACCGCTGTGGTGAAATCCACAAAAAAAACAGGAGGCTGACGTGGCTGAAGTAGGTTTGGGATGGGAGTTCCGCGTTTGTGTACAATCTGGTATCGTTGCAAGGTTGCAACAATTTTAAAACAAGCAATTTTGTTGACGAGCGTATATATTTTTTACAGGATGACAGTCAGTATTATTTTACCGTTTCGGTAAAATTGAGCGCGGCGTGTACGAACATGTTAAAGTTCAGCAGAATAATGGAGCAAGAATGCCAGATTAACAGTAGCACTTGCACAAGCACAGCACAGGCATTTCCATAACGCCGAGACGTTTAGAGTGGCACAAGTACAACCACTCAACTTCAAGCCCACTATTTAATGTTTTTTTGGCTCAATTTGATGGATGTTGTTTCAAGTTTCTGATTTGTATGTATTTGGCTTATTGTTCTAAAGACGCACGGACGTGGCGACAAAGTTTGGGTTGGGAACGTTTTCATCCCCTTGTACAGAAGCTGCCAGTTTAATCTTTTGATGTATGTTATCCAAAAAAATCCGTGAAAGTTATTTCCTCCAAACAGGACTTTTTTCACTTCAATTTCATCTACTAGTATATATAATGTGTGAGCTGACTAATCCGGCAGCCGGGTGGTTGCTATGGGAAATAACTTTGCGCTGATTGGCTGGAGTTGTGCAAAATTTTTGATGGCAACTGCAGTATGGGGCTGAGAACCGCCTAAAACTTGTGTCTTCTGAAAAATAAGCCAAATAAAAAATACCTACATGTTATCAAAAAATTAAACAAAACGAGTCGTTGTCACGGTGTAAATTTTCCCCCTTGTGAATTTCCCCCCGGAAAAATTACCCCAGTGCAAATTTTACCACCGGGGGAAAATTTGCACCGGAGTAATTTTTCCGGGGGGAAATTCACAAGGGGGAAATCTTCACCGTGACATTTACAAAAGGTACAATGGCGGGTTTGAAATTCTGCTTGTGCAAATTCCAGTGTGAATCCGGCGGACTCCACTTCACACCCTTGCGTGCAAGCAAGAAAATTACGGGCTATTACGTAAATCTCTTCACGGTACATCCTCCAGAATAGACTGGCATAACCTATTCTTTTCAGCTCGTCCCGTATCAGCTTGACCTGTTCGTCGGTTTGCACTTTTCGCTCACAGTAGGTCCCTCACACAACGTACAGAAAAATTTACAGTTGTATCTGACCGTTTCAATCGCATTTATCGTAACTTGGGCGGAATGGTAACTTTGACTCTCACATATATCATCTACTTCGCCAGCAGTGTCATATGCAGCATATAACTTACTCAAACTGTATTCATTCTACAAGTTCTTCTTTGCCAGTCGGTCTTGTTAAATCTTCACAGACACACATGTTCGACGCACACGCACACACACAAACACACCCACGCGCGCGCAGAACAAAATGCACACACACACAACGCATGCGTCGACAGGCTAGCATTGATCAGCAATGTAAATCAATGCACTGAAACTGACTATGATTTACACGTCATTTCAGTTTCAGTGCATTGACTGAAATTAGTATGCACGGCCGCTGAGGCGGCCGCGCAAAAATCTATTGTAAGTGAGAATATTGTAGTGTGTACGAGACTTGATCGCTAGCTAACATACGTGTACTCGAGACTTTTGATTTATTCTTTGGGAAATCTGAGGTTACAACAGTCTATACTCTAGTCTACAGTTATTGAGCAATAATTACAACCTTCGTCCTTTTTTGGTACCGAAGCTTAGTCCTTTTGAACAATTTTTCGTTTTTTTGGATCAAGCTTCGTCTTTACAGACAAACCTTGCCGACCTTGGTCCTTTTTTGGTAACAAAAGTTCGTTACCAGTAACGAATTGAAAACTTTTTTTGCAATGTGCTGTAGCTGACATGTTCCAGTCGCTTCATAACATCAATTATAATTGTGAACCCTTGTTCAGAAATTTGATAAAATTTTAAAAAGTGGAGAAATTTACATAGGCTGGTGCGATACAACAGTCCTACTGTCAATGACCTTACCTATAGTTGTAGAAACGTAGCGCATTGTAGAAACAACCATTCTACTTCTAATTTATCTGTCATTGCGTTCCTGAACAAAAAAATATACATACATTTTGACATAAATAGTATCCAGATATGCTTTGATGATCCGAGAAGTGTTCTTGCATATTGATCTACTCATAAAGCGAAACCTCTCCGTTTACAATTTGCGTCCTAGACCGAGACTGAGCACACACCGACCCTCCTAGATGTACATTCCAATATAACTGGAGTCAGTTTTTTATGACATGCCTCTTGGTTGAGCCCCACGGCTTAAGCTGAGCAAAGGCCGTCTCCCATATTCACGTACGCATGTATGTAAAATGCTAAAGAAATTGGGTTCAAATTGGTTACACATGTTTTTTGCTTTCGACAAGGGGAAACTTCTATTTGCCCCACAAGCTGCCTAGAAGCTAAAAAATAAACCCAGTTGGACTTTGAAGGCATTCTAGCGTTAAGATTACTTCCCAGAAATTCGTTCTAGCTCCGGACTGCTAAAAGCTGCGGGCTAGTGTCCCTTGGGCCGCTGAAAACTTAGTTTACACAAAATTGGTTTGACCATTTGGGGATTTCGCCTAAGCCTACTGTCTGACCCCACCCTTCTTCGCATATTCCATTTTAAACTAATTCGCTGCAACAGTCATTAAGAGAAGTTTTCAAGTAATGGATTAAAGAAATTTGTTTTTTTGCAAAGAAGCCGAACTGAAATAAACTCAGTATGTATTCATCTAAAAAAGATAGGCTACAGACTAAAGCACAGAATGACTTCAGCTTCTGTAGGCTTAAATCTATCAGCCAACGCTCAGAGAATATTCTAATGTAATTATAACATAGGTATTCCGTATGCTTCCTATATTATTCCTGATTTATATATGTATCACTATTGCTCAGCTAAATTATTGAGGCTGCAAACGGATGTGTCATTATTTTCTTTAAAGTTGCGGTCTCATCTGCGCTAACTTCAGAGATGCGTCAGTGTCATTAAAACAAATTGATTAAAATTATTCGAATCAAAGAAATTTTTGCCTGTCAATTTTACAACAGATCATTCTTCTATTATCTATGGGATTATTTCTGGGCACACGTATATATGAGTTTTGGTACTGAATATTTTTTCAGAATTTGACTAATTGAAATTACGTGCAGTGAACATCTGTTTTGATAGTTAATATGAATTTATATTTCAGATTTATATTTCAAATCATGTCTGGTTCTAATCCAAGTCCGGTTAAACGAAGCAAAAGTCTTGGCAGAGACACAGAATCAAGGCGTATCTACGCATTCGGGAGCTCTACCCCTCGTGACTTATCTCATTTAAATTTGCCCTTTAAATACCGTGTTTACAACACGCGCTTACGCGATGCTCTACCCGCCGCCACGTCTGTTATGCGTCAAGTCACGCGAAGCGCAACCGCCCCGCGTCGTACCGCAGCTAGTCGATCTAGCGCCAGTCCTCAGAGACGCAGACCGCTAGAGAAAAAGAATATTAGAGGAAAAGGTCTGAACTACAGTCTGACCAAACAGCTGAACCCTGAGACAAAATAGGTGGTGTCATTTTGAAGACTAACTGCTGTAGAGTGTAGACTCTTGATGCCTGAGCCTAAGCCTTAAGCTGTTTTTTGAAACTTGCGAAAACTTGAAACTTTTTGAAACTTTTTGAAATCATGCGTATGGCTTTGTTTCAGGTTCCAGCAATTTTTTGGTCACTCTATAGTGCAAAAGCTCTCCAAGTCTCTACATGTTACAGTACAGAGCATCACAGGCATTAGTATTAAGATTATGTTATAACCTAAAATTGGGAGTTGAGTTGACTTTGTTATTTCCTTGTGAATAATCTATTTTTTCTCCAAGTCGTTAAAAAATTAGTTGTAGACTTGTAGGATTATGTAAAATCGTAAAGTCTGACAAAAAAAAGATGCGCCACTTACTTCAGTGGCATAGCTTCTGCGACTACTTGCTGTACTCTTGATAGTCAAAATCTCTTATATTCGTAACGAAATCACATGTTTCGTTTTTGTTCCTTCTAGAGAAGGAACTTTTGTTTTGAAATCAACTCTGCGCAGTGTAAAAGTAGCAGCCATATGTTGTTCAGCGTATATGATTAACACGTAAAGTCAGTATGGGGACCAAACTGGTCTTTTTTTCTTAAGACAGGTCTTTTCTACAATTTTTAATGTAATAATGGTCAACAACACTTTTGCACTGGTGTTTAGTTGTTATTTTACTGCAATTTTGTTTTTTAAAAATTTTGTATAGTAACTTTGCAGACTAGAATACACGTGCTAATCACGTGATTGTTTAGACTGTCGTCTGCTTTCACAGTTTGTTTCGCATAGTCATAACTAAAGCTCGATCCACATCGAAGAAGCGTGGCCGAGTGGTCAAAATCGCTAGTACAAAGATTTTTATATATATACTTCGACGGTTCGACCCCCATATACTGTCTTTTTTGCAAAAACTGTTTAGACTTTTTACGCGGCCCCCTCAGGGGCCGCGTATATACTATATTCAGATCTTCAAACTCCTACGTTATTTTGGGTAGGTCGAATTTCTAGTGTTAATTAACACTAGAAGGGTAGGTACCTCTCTCAGCTCTGTCATAATATCATGCAACTTGGCTGAACTGTCATGCTCTGAAAATGCCGTAGACTGCAAAACATCGAGCTCCTGGGTGGAATCGAACCACCAACATTCTGATCATTAATCAGATGCTCTGTAGATGCACGCAGCACTACTAACTGAGCCAACCGGGCTGATATGCAAACTTCAAAAATTGCACATAATACACTTAAATCGATCACACCTAATGAAACAATTTTTTAAACGAAACACACAGCTGATGATAATTAATACAGCAGATGATCAAAAATGGTATGGAGACGTACATGTCTCATGAAACATAATTCGACGTAAATTATATTTCAATTCTCTGATATCAACATATCAACAGTATTATTTATCCGATGTCAGCATTCATAATTATACCTACACATCTGTTTGCTTGTGACTTCTCAACCAAAGTTGAAACTCAGCTTAAGGAGCGTTAACTAAAGTCTTCCCTTGTGGTCTCAGTGGTACAGTGGTTAGTGCTTATGACTTTGAATCAAAGAAACAGAGTTCGAATCTCGGTGAGACCAGTTTTTTGTTCCTTCTAGAGAAGGAACTATTGTTTTGAAATTAACTGCTCATAGCGTTTAACGCTACTGAGCAGGCTGCATAGCCAGTATGATTTACGTGTATTTTCAGCTTGGGAGCTGCCTGCTGATTTTTGTCTGCGTATATGCAGAAAAATCAATAATCAATCTACACTGCTGTAACAATGTACTTTTTCAAAATCGGCACCGGGATGTTTCACCAGCAGTATATAAGAGCCATTAGAAAACAGTGTTTATCGCTTCTTGTTCTTAGAGCTGATTTGCTCAGCTCAGATCAAAGTGTCACTTTTGAGCCAAATGGCTCGTGCAGCGGGATGCTTAACATCCTGCAGCACTTTTTTGTACGTACTACGTATTTAGATTAAGTTAAAATATTAAGCTAGTGATAAAGTAGAGTAAGATGCGAAGTAGGTATAGCAGCTTACGGTAAGTATGAAATAGAGAACTAATTCATTTAAACCTGAAAGGTAGACACCGGGGAAGGAACCTTGCCCCTTTTGGGGCCTACTTGTTTAAATACGACTGTAATTTTTGATTTAATTTTTCGAAATAAGCTTTTGACCTAAAAAATTAATCAGTTTTTTCTTAAGACATGCTTCGAGCTACTCAGCAGTAAATGTGAGCAGCACGATGGACTTAAAAATTTTTTATCCAAAAATAATGGCCGCGTTTAATATTTCCTGTAGAATATTGACACTCAAACCTCACAATGTAACCGCTTCTCACTCAGCAGAAGAGCTTGTTTCTCGTAAAATATGCTGAAATATACTTCGATGGCTCAACCCCCATATGTCGTGGTTTTTGCAAACATTTTACATAACTTTTGTCTGCAGAAACAGTTGAGACAGGACAGTTTTAAGTTTCATAGCCCATTTTGGTAAAATACTAGCCAAATGGGCGTAATACTTTACATACATTAGACACAATTTAAAGCTTGAGTTATGATTTAGAGGTTTCAAAAAGTACACTAGAATTGAAAGTTCAAAAAAGTTTCAACTTAAAACCAGCGCAAGTTTCATCATATAGATCTTAAAGTTTTATCAAAAAAGTATACCTATATTCTACATTTGTGCGTTTTTTTCAGAAGGTTCAGGCTACGTACGCCCAGCCTCCGAAATCAAGTATTCGGAGATTGCGCCCGTAACTCCACCAGTTGCGTCGCCGGTCGATCAGGAGCCCACCGTACCCTCACTTCCCAGTCCCACACCGCCAGTACATGCCGAAGCTCCGTCCGTGGAAGTAGAAGTTTCCGTGCCAGACGGACGAACAGATGAAGTTGACAGCGGGATTCAAGAATCGTTTGAAGGAGTCGATATTGAAGCAAGAGGAGAGGCGGAACAGGCAGAAGCTGATGAGCCAGGTCACACCCAGATCAAAGATGCAGCATCTACGCCAGTAGCGCAGGAAGAAGGCCCCTGTGACGCCTGTAGTCCCTGTGATATGACTCGTTCGGTTGAGATAGATGCAGATGAAGCAGAGGATAAGGAAGACATCAAGTCGGTAGAAATTGTCTCAGATACTGAGGATAGAACCGACAGCGCCTTACAAGAGTTCACATCAGACAAACATCCGGAATCAGCTGAAGATCTTATAGCGAAAACGGAAGCAGCAGTAGACGAGGCTGAAGAGGCAGCAGCAAAGGCAGAAAAGGCAGCCGAAGAAGCTGAAAATGCTGCTCAAGAAGCAGAAGTTGCAGCGATAAAAGTGAAAGCAGTGGTGGCCGAAGCAGAAGCTGAAACTGCGGTCGAGACCTCCGCAGAAATAGCAGCTGCTATTGAAAGAGCAGAGGAAGAAGCTCAAGAAGCGGAAGAAGCTGGCGATGATGCTGAGGCTGCAGCAGAGGAAGCTAGAAAGGCCGCTGAGGAAGCTGAAGCTGCTGCAGAGGATGCAACGGCTGCGGCTGAAGACGTTTATGCAACAGTGAATGAAAAAGAAACGGCAGTCGAAAAAGCGGAGGCCGCCGCTGATGAAGCCAAAAAATCAGCAGAAGAAGCCGAAACAACGGCACTGATTGCGCGAATGAAAGCGGAAGAAGCGTTAGATGCAGAAAAAGAACTGGAATCAGCATTGACTGAAAACGAAGATGTGGTGGAAAAAGCTGAAACAGCAGCACACGAGGCTAAAAGTCTGGCAAAAGAATCAGAAGAAGCAGCTAAAGAGGCTGAAACAGCGGCAGATGAAGCAGAAGCCTGGGCCCGTGAAGCGAAGGCAGCAAAGCAACTTGTGAACGTTGCTGAGAAGAAAGCTGAAGAAGCAGAAGAAGATGCGAAAGAAGCCTTAGAACTCAAAGATCATGCTAGAACAGAAGCAGAAGCACAATTATTAGACGAAAGTGCCGCAGAAAAGATTGACGAGGCTGAAAAATGGAGTAAAATAGCCGAAGATGCTGAACGGGAGGCAGATTTGGCCGCCGAAAAAGCCAAACTGGTTGCGGAAAAGGCTGAAGAAGCTGCCAATGAGGCCGAAGAGGCGGCATCGGCTGCAGCAGATGCAGCAGTGGAAGCCGTTGCAGCTGCAGAAGAAACCAGTGAGGACGAAGCTGAAGAGGCAGCACACGATGCTGAAGCTTCGGCGCTTGTAGCAAAGTTGGCAGCAGCTGGGGCAGCTGGAGCAGCAGCTCACGCCGAAACCTTAGCAGCAGAAGCAGCAGAAGCTGCCGAAGATGGCAGCGACAATGACGAAGAAATAGATGTTGTCACAGCGTCCCAGGCAAAACGCGAATCTATCAATATCATTCATGAACAGGAAGAGGAAACAAATAACCACGAAAGTGATGAGCATAAAGCAGATAGGAACGACGAGGAAGGCAAATCGGCCATCTTCGATAAACTTGAGGATTTGCGAGACGAAGCTGAAGACGCACTAACAAAATCTGCTCAGTATATAAAAGATTCCGCATTGGATGCTGCAGACTATGGCCACAGCCTTTTGGAGTCAGTTACCCATGGTCGGCAAGACGAAAAAAGAAATGGTAAGCCACACTCGACAACGTAAATCTCATGACAACGTAAGTTCCAAAAGCTCGTGTTTCAGAGCCCAAAAAAACTTTGAGCCTAAGTTTTGCCAAATTGTACCTTGGCAGGTTCTTAAAAATGGAAAAATGTCTGAAAAAAGTTCTTGCATAGCGCTTTAACGGTCGCTGTGGATTGTAGGTCCAGACATTCTGAATTCTGCTTGATACAGCTATGCTGTTTACAGGAGTTCAAATTTATAACGTTACCTATAGTTTTAAAAATTGCTATTACCTTTTTGTCACGTATATATACGAGTCCATTCAAAAATACCATTTTGTATTAAACTCGGTATGGTGTACTATAGCATGTTTCTTTCGACCGGCATACTCCCAAAGCCGGGCTCTCAAAGTCTGCTCAAGAACTATCCGGTGCTAAAAGCTAAATTTCCGACAAACTGCCGGAAACTAATAAAGAAAATTTTGAAAACCAAAACACTGTGCTTGACTCTACCCAGAGAGCTGAGTTCCACGTCCACGTTTTTTACTGTCTATCATTTACAATTACATATCAGTATTTTTCTTTTCTCCATGTAGGAAGAATTTTCGCTACTTGATACTTTGGTAGTTTCTGAGCACAGTTTTGATAATTTGTGTTTTATCCAGAGTCTTACAAAATCTGGATAGTGAATTACTTGTTCTATAACTATAAAGTGCAGTAAAACCCTATTTGACCTACATAAGTATATTATTATCCAGTTACCTCTGCGTTTGTGCCTGCCAGTGCGTTAGTGAGACTAATTCATTTTGTTCGAGCATTTAATTTGATGATTAAATGTTTATTCGAACCGCAAATGACTATTTTTGTTTTTAGACAGTTTTGTGAACTGTGACTTCAAACAGTTTTTTGGATTTCAGAGGATGCAATAATGGACAAATCTCATTCAGAAACGGCGCCCTCTCCAAGTCAGGAGAACGCAACGGATGAAGATTCTAGCAGAGACAATACGGTTTCCAGTCAGCAAGCAGTGTCGCCAAGTGATGTGGAGTTAGCAGCGACAATACAACCCGCCCTCGAGGCCCACCAAGAAATGTTCGTAGACGATGAAGCCAAAATGACTTTGTCTGATTCAGACTTCAAACAGACAGAATCAGACATTAAGGGCGCGATTTCAGACGGGGCCTTGGTTCAGCAGATTTCAGTAGTGGAGGGATTATCGAAGTTTCAAAAAAGCGCTGATTATTCCGGCAAACCTGATACGGATCTAATTACTCCTGATGAGAATAAAAGCTTTTCTAGCACATCTACGATGTGACATTGAGAGCGTGACTGCTTGGTAATGCTATTTAACTGCCTGTAAAGGCCACTTCACACGAAGGCGCCTGAGCGGGCGCATTGGATGGCGAATGACAAGGAACAAAATGCGCCATCGTGTGAATTGATCTTACGCGGCCTGTTTGCTTTATGTTAGCTGCTAACTTGCTTAAACAACTGTTTCAGCAAAAAAGCAACAGTAGGCAGTCAAGTTTCAGCAACAGACACAGGGTTTTTGTACCATATTAACCAAACAATAAGGTGGATTTCACAAAGGTGGATTTACATACTGAACCATGGTTCTACGTATGTTTTTCTATGATTTGCAAATAGTTTAATTACGAAATACTGCCTGATTCGTTCCGAATTTAGTCGATTTTCATAGGCCATGGTTTTAGCTCAGCTGAAGTTTCAGCAAGTCTTTGTTCTGCTGAAATCTCAACTGAGCTACAACCAAGGTTTTAGAAAATCTAATAAATTCGCAGCGAATCAGGCAATATTTTGTAACGAAATTCTATGCAAATCATCTGAAGACGACGTAAAAAAACATGTTTTAGTACAACCACCTTAATTGTGAACTACACAATTAAGGTTTGGATAATATTAGTTGGGATAACGTGAAAGAAAACCACGAATTCTGTTACATGTTAGAGTTATTGGTTCACTTCATTCGTTTTTGTACATTACAGCACGGAGCAGAATTGTGGGCTTTAAGATTTGAAAAAAATAAAAACTATTGTGAAAAATGTAGTTTGTGACTGATTCGGTTGAAAAAATTAAGATGAAAACGAATTGTTTAGCTGTACGTTAATCAGCTCACAAATTCTGGTCAGTACTCATCATAACTTCCAATAGCTGTTTATCGAGTACATACTTAGTTGCTTCAGATACATAAATATGCATTTAGTTTTATCAAGAGTACATACATACTTGGCGCCTTTTTCATGGCAGAAGACATTGAGCTAGATTGGGCTAACGGAAGTATTCTTTCTATACAGTATCAGCATCTAAATGACCAACTGGAAATTCGAATCACCCATCTCTGAATCTGCAGACAAGCGCTCTACTTACTATTGCTCTATTGCGTTAATGCTGAACTGTCAGTAATCCCTTTGAGTAGGTACATTACTTAACGTTCCTTGTCATACCTACTTTACAGTTACACTAACTGAACTAAAGGTCAGATAATTCTGAATGCAAGTACCTGACACAATGGTATTGGTAACTCAAACATTACCCTTAGCAGAATTATATTGATCTAAAAAAGCGTCGATTCGAAATCTCTTCATAATATGCACTTGCTTCACGAGTCTTCGAATGCTTGATGTGTAACCCCAAACGTGATGTACTCTTGATATTTTTGTTATCTTTTCAGCTAGTGGTGCTTTTAGTAGGTATATATTATGGTTCTGTGATATTCGCTTCTGTCATTTTAAGACTGTGATTTTAAAAATTCGCGTGTCACAAATATCATACTGCAGCTTTAATTGTCGGATCAACGAAAAACGTAGTTTTTGGACCAAGTTTATGGCACAATGGAGTGAAAGAATGAATATTTATGGAATTAAGCATGGTGATTAAAAATTAAAGCAGAAAGTAAATTTAATTTTTTTAAATGAAACTGGAAAGATTTGTAAAAAAATTACCTAACTTTTCTTAAATAGTTATGTACTTGCATCACAGCAAGTATGTAAATACAAAGTATGTTCAAAACCACCGGATTTTGCTATAGTCTTCAATTATAGTCTTATAGCCGGAATTTTCTGTTCAGTTACCAATATCAATTTCTGTCAATTGTATCGCACTGCGTGTAAATTTATCAAAACCTCAAATTCAAATGTGTCACCTATGACTTGGTTAAAGTATAAGGGGATATTTGTGAAACGTCAATTTTTTTCATAGATAATGTACCTAATTTGTGCTTTCTTCTTAATAAAGCCACTAGATAATATGCCTGTTCTGTTATCACTAACAATACTCAGTTCTTGTGCTGACACCTGACAAAGTTTTAGCTAATATGTTGCAAAATGTTGCTGGGTGTGCGATGATTTGCGGCACAGACGGCTAATTCAGTACGTGTCACCTTATGAACTAGCCCAATCATCAAGTACAATATTTTAATTTTTAATAGTTTACTTATATCAAACATGGGGTTAACATCTTCCTACTGCGGCATGAGCAATGGGCCGGTACTCGGCCTGAGCTCTGGCTGAACTCAGCCCGCCGCTCTTAGTGTATATCAGACTTTGAGTAGATGTCGCGTGTAAAGCGCACACGGGACACAGAATTTTAGCCCCCCCCCACCCCTAAGCCCTATTATTGTGTCCAGCTTAAAAACGCCCCCACCCCGCGAAGAAACACCCCCATGCTATTTGCGCTATACACACTACTACACATACCGTCAGGCGACCTCAGGTGCTATAAGCGCTATTTTTAAGTTTGTGAAAAAAGTAGCGCTTATAAGCACTATCGTTGTGCTATATGCGCTATGTTTTTATATCATCGACCAGAAGACAAACCAAAATTTTAAAATAATTTTAAAATTCTTTTTTTATTGAGGGATCGTATACGTAGTAAAAAGTACAAAAAATTTCAATACGTCAGCCAATAGCACAAAATAGCGCAAATAGCACCCTCAGGTGCTATAAGCTATATCCAAAATTAGCATCACTATATAAAGGGAAATAAACACAAACACCAATAGGCCGGCGTAGCTTAGTTGGTAGAGCGTTATGAAACTATGCAATGCATAGGTAGGTGGTTCAAATCCCCCCTGGCCGTTTCTCTGTAGAAGTTTCACCCATATTTAAAAAAAGCGCATATAGCGCACTAGCGCTTACAGCGCAAATAGCGCTTATAGCACTCCCAAAAAGCGCTGTAGCACATTCGATAGCGCATAGAAAAAGCGCTATAGCACGCAATGAATTTGAAGGAAATTTCGTAAACGTGTTGAGTGAAATTCGAACTAGAGTTCGCATTCGCAACAGGTCCAGTGGCGGATCTAGAAATTTTCCATGGAGGGGGGGCTCGAACCCTGATAGGCCCCCCGACCAATAGGCCCCATTTTTTGAAATGTGCTACAATGCACTTAAATGCGATTATAACGCAAAAAACTACACAATATATTAACACGTTTCGTTAAAAAAACAATTTTCTGGAGCAAATTTTATTTGAACGCAAAACTAGAGCTCAAAACACCTATAATTCAAAACCGGCGCGCCGACAAAGGTTGCACAAGCTAGCAAACTGAAAACTGTGGGAAGATTTTTGGCACTACGAACCATACATTTACTAAAAATGTCAATTTTACCCCAATAAAACAATAAAATCAGGTATTAGCAAATAAATAGTGCACAATGCACAAATATACACATACGCTTACATGAAAGCAAGAGTACATAATTGGAAGAGTATGACATTCTTCCTATTATGCCTACGGGCGCGCGTCCAATGCACAGCGCGAAATAGCCCGTTTATGTACGGTTTTGAGGGGGGGTACCACCCCCTCATCTGAAGACCCCCTACTCAGTTCGATACCCCGTGCTCAACTGAGGGGGGGTACCCCCCCTCAACTCAGTACCCCGTCTTCAGTTGAGGGGGGGTACCCCCCTCAAAACCGTACATAAACGGGCTATTTCGCGCTGCGCATTGGACGCACGCCCGTAGGCATAATAGGAAGAGTGTCATACTCTTCCTATTATCAAGAGTACATAATAGCGTCTCACTCTATATAGAAGAAGAGTGAGACACTCTCCAGCCTGCCTGTGTTCTAGCACAGGCAGATGCGCTGGTCGTTTTCAGGCTACATGTTGACATTCTATGCAACATGTGACTGGCCAATCAGAAGCGAGCTTCTATTCTCTGATTGGCAGACGCCTGTGCACGTGCTCCAATCATAAAACGGGATAGGATAAATGGTTAATAACTTATTACTCATTTATAGTATGCTTGTAAAAATATTAAAAAAGGTTTGCAAATACCTTTAGGGATATTTTGGCAGCCTGTCAGCGAAATTGATTGAGAAACTTTGAAGAAATTCAGAAAAGTTTATATCTCAAAAGTTTCTAAATCAATTTCGCTGAAAGTTTGCCAAATTGTCCCTAGAGGTATTAGCAAACCTTTTTTAATGCTTTTGCAAGCAAACTATGAATAAATAATGAGTTATTAAGCTTTTATCCCTATCTTAATGCTTATCAACGCATCAGCGATTATATACTAAAGTGTGTTACGCAGGGAATCTACGCGCTGATTGGTCAGCCACATATTGCATAGAATGTCAACATGTAGCCTGAAAACGACCAGCGCATCTGCCTGTGCTAGAACACAGGCAGGCTGGAGACTGTCTCACTCTTCTTCTATATAGAGTGAGAAGCTATTATGTACTCTTGCTATTATGTACTCTTGATGACAGACAAAAGCAAGGGACAGTAAGGCTCGATTCATACTTACAGCCGTATGTCCGTTCAGCCGACAAAATGACGAAAGAATGACGTCACACGCGCAGGCTGATCCACTGCACTAGGCTGCTAGTGACGTCATTCTGCCGGCTGAACGGACATACGGACGAAAGTATGAATCGAGCCTAAAAGTAAATAGGCCCCAACGCAACATGGACAGGAGAGGGGCCTACCTAGTCCACAGCAGTCTACAAGGGCCTAATAGGCCTAAAAGCAACATAGAGATGGGCCTATCTAGCGCATAGCCGGCTACAAGGGCCTAAATAGGCCCCAAAGCAACATGGAGTGGACTGGAACTATCGGAGTGGAGGGAACTATCTAGTCCACAAATCGCTACAAGGGCCTAAATAGGCCCTAAAACAACGTGGAGAGCGACGACCTAGTATCGGTTTCTCGACCCAATGGAGCCTCCCCCGCCCCCCTCCCCAGATCCGCCTATGAACGGGTCGAAGTTTTTCGACCTGACCCAACCCGACGCGAGATACCGAGATTGCAACCGGGCCCGACCCGACCCTACCCGAACCAACCAGACTTCTCGTCAAGCTGCTATACAAACTGTCAAGCACAAAATTTTCTTGTGAATTTTTATTTGTTTTTCGTGATATGTAGGTGATAGGGTCCGCGAATCTTTAGTCCAACAGTGGTGGCCCAACACTCCAACCCCCTGACTACCACGCTCCACGTTACAAGTATTGCGAGACTGAGATTGTGGTCAATGCAACGCAGGCTTTCAGTGAGATACATTAAGTGAAAGTTTTAAACTGGTCCCTTAGATAGATAACCAGCGTCAACTAACGATAGTACGCCACTGTGCGCAAACGGCTCTAAAAAGACGGCTACTGCTACAGCTGTGAAAATAAATGTGACTAGGCTAAAAGTCCTGCCAACCTTCGGAATCGGGGCCTGACGCAAAAACAATTCGTGACGAGGTCACAACTTCACCCTACGTTGCGTTCCATCTGCAGTAACAAAAACATTTCACAAATTTCAACCACTCTTATTTCCTATCTCTTTAATGGGACTCAGTGCTGCTAAAGTCTGATTTTAATAAGATTTTAGCACAAAACTTTACACGAACAGATAAATTTTCACAATAAAGTTTACACATACAATCTTACACGTATATGACAAAATGTGATCAAAGATGTGATAATGTTAATCATCTGATTATAATAAAAAAATAATTATGCTCAATTCACCAAAAACCTCATCGGTAATTTCTCTACTTTGTCTGAATGATCTCTACCTCGCGCCTGGGGGCAGAAAAAATCGGCAATGTCAAAAACACATGTTCCCATCGTTTTAAGTATTTTTTTAATAGAAATTGAAATTATATTTTTTCCAAAGCGGTCAGCAGATAATTGTCATAATAAATTATACTTTGGAAACTGAAATCCGAAAAGTTCAAGAGACACAACATTTAGTTAGTTATACACTTACAGAGGTCTGATTTACATCAAAATCTAAAAACTAAAATTCCCATTAATCGAAATTCAATATATATTGATGAGAACACATAAATCAGATTTTCTGAATTTTCTTATATGTCTGACGGAAATTAGACCTTGGAACAGTTACATATACAAAGGCTAAAACTATGGAATGACTATAAGCAAAAAGTATATTAAATAAAATCAACGAATAACCGTCTAGCACAAGTGAAAGAATTCACCTAACACTTAAACTATAAATAATCATCATAATATGACAATGGATCAAACGTTTGATATTCTGCATTTCAGATCATAATAGCTAATAAAAACGGAAGCAACACAAACCTAAAAAGTATTGTCTATTTTTAAAAAAACTGGATAGCAATAGCACACCAAATAGAATTTTCAATTACCATGTTTTACAACCAAACACAAATTACAAAGACGCTTAAACTAAAAAATTCTTCGTTCACAAAATTGACTTCTGCAACCTGATCATAACCAGCTAACATTTCATTCAAAACAAAATAGTTGGGGCAAAATAAGACAAGGTCAATTAAACATCGATCGTAACAGCAATACACACATTAATTCAATTACGAACTACAAAGGAATAGCATTACAAGAAATCAATCCTGTATATAAGCACAATATCACAAGTACAGAGAAACTGTTTATATCAAAGACAAACAAGTACTATAATAGGGAACAGGAATATAGGATATGTACAAAAGTGAAACACTGTAAATCTTCAATCTCACCATGAATAATCACACTCATTGATTTAAAATCCCGTTTCATATACAAACTCAAATTACATCTTCATAAAACTTGAAAAAGCATTTTTTTTAAATTAATAATACGCTGCTATTCACAAAGTAGCGCTACAAAAGGCAAACTTATTAACAACCATAACCACAAATAAATAAATACAATAATCACAATACAAATATATATATATATATATATATATATATATATATATATATATATATATATATATTACATTTTACTGCAATTTAATGATTAATGAACCTCAAAGTGCCGCTGTTAATATGACAGAACCAGCTGCAGTTAACATAAAACGAATAAATAACAAATTCATTACACATAAGATATGAGTGACGTGGGGACCCTTCCTCGCTCCAACCAAATTGGTAAAACAAAATCTTGGACAAAATAGCGTTCAGCACAAGCGTAAGCGTAACAGACAACTGATATAATATATCAAAATACAGACAGAAGCTAATAAGGTGGTACATAGCAGCCTTTTAGAGTTCTTATCGGTATGAATTATGAAACCATAGTTTCTTGTTCGAGTGAAGCTCAAGCAGTCAAATATATTTTTACACTTTTACAGTATAATTTAAGCTTGACATTACTTAATGTCTTATTAAAATTATATAAACATCAAATTTTCATTAAAATCTGTAAACTCAAACATTAAACTCAAAACATGATATCGATTCAATGACACTACATCAAACAATATTACGCAAAACATGTTACATCCCTGTATGGCAAAATGGCTACATTCTGAGTAGATTGCTCAAAACATTACCTATATAGTATTAAACTAGCAGGGCTCAAGCGTATGTAGCCCCCAGCTATCAACTTGCATGTTAATAAAAAGTCACATTTAAAAAACAAAAAAATTTTTGAGCAATCCCTTCAAAGCAAACTTTTGAAATTTCAAAAAAGTTTTCAAAGCAAAAATAGCAATACGTTGAATACATAACAGTGGTATATACATAAAAATGAGTACATTACATTAGTAGACAAAATTGTGCAATAAACGGGCTAAGAATCTTGTATATACCCGTGGCTTTTGAATTAAGCACTCTTACTAGAGTACAGCAAAAAAATTTTGTTTAAATTACAGGCACACTAATTTTTAATGCTTGACCAGTTGACCGAAAATTGGTGACAAAAAACTTAAAAGACTGAACTGGCTTAAAAAATTCTAATTTGATCACATTTCAAGTTCCAAAAACGCAAAAAACATTCAAAATTGAAAATTCTAAAAAACCTACTCATCTCAGACCCATGTACAGCACTTATTCATTTTATGAGCAGACTTGTAGAACATTTTACTCTGGGCACTGAGTCCCTCGGATTTGTCCACTAAATCATCTAATTTTTCGCCCCGATCCAAAACCTTCTGAATGGTATCGTGTAGAACTATTTTTGTCTCTTCTAGATCCGCCTCCACTCTACTCATGGAATCGGCAGCGTGGGGATTTTGGTATTTGGCCAGGTATCCGTCTAGGGCTCGAAAGTCGGCCGATCCTTCGGTCAATCTGGGCCAGCTGTCAGCCGGGATTCGCTGGGTCCACTCGTCCAGGACGCGAGTTAGCATGGAAAAAGCCACCCGCTGATTGTACTCTGAGTCAGTCACTGCGGCGCCGCACAGACCATCATTGCGACAATACACGTGCACCATGTAGTCCTGTTCCTGAAATAAATGTAAAGCCTGGTTCATACTCGTCCTTAAGCCTGTCTCATACGAGGTGGATTTTTCCCACGGAGATCCGCAGGCCTCAGGGGTATTCCCACGCGTCCCCACGGGGATCCCCGTGTGGACGCAACGGGAACGACGCAAGAGGCTCCCCTTGAAAATGGGGGAATTCCCTTGAAAATCCACCTCGTATGAAACAGGCTTTAAGGACACAGGGACAGGGACATACATGTGGGCTAGTACTATACCGAGTTTCAGTGTGACTGGCCTAACCTGCTCTGTGTTAGGCATGTCCAACTAAGGGCTACTTACTTGTCGACTCTGTCGCCACGCTTTTGAGTATGTGAATACATACATTGAAAACTGACTGAACCAACAGTTCGTCTTTAAGCTTAACTGTTCTGATCTTACGTAGAAATGCCTTATGGGGGGAGGGTCTACCATTTGTGACAATAAATCGACTTTAATCAATAAATTGAATTAAATTAAATAAATAAGCAAAATTGGAGAACCATGATTTTCCACCTAGGTTCTGAGCAGCCGCCCTAGGTCCACTCGACCCCACTGAGCAGAGTAAAAGTAAATTTTACTATTCTGTTCTACTATGCTTCTTGACAGAGCATGCAAATTAAGTTTACTAAAAAATTCTATGTACCTTCACAGAACTTCTCGAAGGCTTAGCACTTCGTTCAATGATAACTTTGCCTGTGAAGTTCATGAATTCTTGCACGGAGCCGCGTTGAAAAAATCCAAAATTGGCAAGATCATAAGCGCCTTTCATTAGTTTAACAACGCCACCGGAGTCAGAATAAAATACCATAATGGAAAATAGCTTCATTATGAATTGTTAGTCTGTGCAATTAATTAATTAAATCCTCAAATGTTGTCTTTGTGTCGTCCAATTCTGGAACCTAAAACAGTAAAAAAGTTGGTTTTTTGCAAAAAAGTGCAACACGACTTAACGAAAATTATTAACCATCGTTTTTGTCCGTAAAACAAAATGTTCGCAGCGACCACCTTTCTAAAATATAGGTTTGGGGACCGCCAGTGTCCACATTTTGCTCAAAGCATGTTTTTGGATAGCATTTTACGCTTTGCGCGCTTATTTCAAAATGGCGCACAAATTTTTGGAGTATATATGCGCCGAGCGACGGCAAATTTTTTTTACAAAAAATAACGGTATAGAACATAGGGCCTTATCCAAAATTGGATTTAACGGATTAGATTTAAATTAATTTTGCTAATAACACAGCACAAAATAAAAATATCTAACTGAAATTTCGCTCTACATGGCTTACATACATTATCTCGGTGTGTGTTAAAATTCAGTAAATTATGTTTAACTGACGCTGCATTATTAACACGCGACATAAAGTTAAATCTAATCCGATAAATCCAATTTTGGCTAAGACCCATAGAAGAATCTTATAACGACTAAAAAACAAGTTGTTTCAAGCATATATAGTGGTGCGGGGAAAAAAACCCTACGCGTTTTGCGGGGAAAAAAACCCTAGTGCTTCCTGGACGAACCTCACGACATAGGACCTTTTTGAGTATGCAGGTGGAAAGCGCATCCCAAACTGACTTACCACACCAATTTCTGTGCAGTTTTGAGGCCTGTAGCGTTTTTTATAAAATTTCAAAATTTTGCATATTGAAAAATTCCAAAGTGACAAAATTTTCCAAATTTTTGACCTGTCATAATTTTTCACAAAAACACTTTTGACCAACGCCGTTTGCATTTTTCATGAGAGTTACCTTTCCTCTATACTTCTGAAGCTCGAAAACCGTGAAAAACGCTGTGGTTGGGTTTTAAAAAAAAATATTTAGGTTTTAGCTGCTGCGTACCAATTAAGGTGGTAGTTGCGTTTTCGAGGTTTTTGTGATTTCTATGTAAACTTTGCGCCACCAGTACTCAAGTTATAAATGACGCCTGAGCATAAATTTTTGGGACAGTATTGTAAAGGTCAAAATCCCCAGGCATGTCTCTCACTTTTTTGAAATTTCACCCGTGGACATTTTTAGAGGGTTTTCATTACAAGAAATTATCTTAAATTTTCGGTGCGTTTGCTTTTCAGCTATTTTCTCAGTAAATTGACTAGTTATTAAAAAAGTGGGGGACATGCCTGGGGATTTTAAACATGTCAAAAACCTTACCAACTTTCAGCCCCAACAGGTAATCGTATGATTCAGAGCTGTGGCGCAAACTTTTTGTAAAAAATTTTAATATTTTTGAAAGGACTAGTCGCTTATACTGGAAAGAAAAATCACAGGTTAAATTTCAAGGCATGGCATACATTTAGGAAAGATATTGTTCTACCTAATGCAAAAGACCGCTTGTGATTTGAATTTGTAAACGCTGAGTTATGGCTTTTTAAAAAAAACACCTAAAAACGCAATTACCCCCTTAAATCCAAGAATGATAGACGCGGGTGGTGTTTGTCCGCTGTTTCTCACGTAATAAGCGCAAAAATCTGTTTTTAATGCTTTTAAATACGGAAAAAATGCCTATTTGGGCAGAAGTCATTTCTGCCAAAACGGGTCGATTTTTGAAGAATCATTGTGAGTCACATGGATGTCGCAGAAACGGTTTTTTTAGTCCATACTGCAGCCTAAGAGTTGTAGAACACGATGAAATTGTGTTTATATTCCCTGCTAATAGAACAACCAGAAAAAGTGATAGGGTTTTTTTCCCCGCATTAGGGTTTTTTTTCCCGCATAGGGTTTTTCCCGGAGGTTTCGAGACTCATTACTCAGAAACGTGAGTGGTTACAATCCATTTTATTAGTGCAACAGTTAGGCGAAAGATGGCCGTTATAACAGCCACGAGCATTAATGGATCCGATTTATGTGGAGCACAGGACGACCCGAAAGATTGAAAATAGGGTTTTTTTCACCGCTACCCTATATATATCTATATATATATATATATATATATATATATATATATATATATATATATATATATATATATATATATATATATATATATATATATATATATATATATATATATATATATATATATTTATATTTATATATATTATATATTATATAATATATTATATATATATTATTTTTATATATTTATATTTATATATTTCATTTATTTATTAATAAATGCATACATAACATTCACGAAACTTTTTGGAAGGCGTAAAAACCAGAATAAAAAGTTGAACGTTTCAAAACGCTTTTTCGCTATAAATAGCCGTCTCAGTACAAAAAGGCATGTCTAAAATACAACTGAGACATACGCTGTTCATATATATAACCTACTCTAGTCCACAATCCACACGCATTTGCATCATATATAAGACAGGCCTGTTTCCAATTTATATATATATTCCTTCTTCACGTTTCTCGAATCAAAACAACATCCTACGACTGAATGTGACAACCGGAAAGCTGCAGCTACTCGGTTAGAATTGCTCAAATAAAGACACAAAATTAGATGTCCGCAGAGATACGCACGAGCAGTTGGGATATATAAGGGGGGGAGGAAAAAAGGGAGGGAAAAGCGAAAAACAAAAAAAAAAAAAAAAAAATTAAACAATAAATCAATCTTAAGAAAACAAAAACACATATACAATAATATACATACATAATACAACATATTATATTTCTGGATTTTTGCGGACGTCAAATATCAAACAAAGAATATAGTATGTAAAATATATACCTTTAATAAGTGTCAGATATGGAAAAAAGGGCACCAGTCAGTAGGATAATAAGTGAATCGGGAACAAGCCCTTTTTTCGTATGCAGAAATGTCTGAATATGGTTGTTACAAAACAACTATCGAATAAGTAGCAAAAATATTATAATGCTAAATTATGAAACACAATCACTATTTTACATAAAGTCGTGGTAATCCAAATGAAATGAAAATGTTCGACTTGTAAGAATAAATGGATTAGTTATCAAGCCTATATACTTTCATGTGAACACACAAAGTCGTTTTTAACATAATATTACAAGTCTAGTACGTTTAGTTTAGACCAGGTTGACCAGATGCACAGCATGAAGTCATTTAATATTGATAAAAACTTTTCCATGTGAGTTTTTATGAAGCGACTTCATTTTATGCAATACAGCGAAAAGGTTTTAAAAAAATAGATTTGATGCACTACTAGCATCGTACTCACAAGTTCAATGTTTACATTGAGCAAGGACACGTGTATGTATTTGCTCAATGTAAACATTGAACTTGTGAGTAGGATGCTAGTAGTGCACCAAATCTTTTTCAAGTAACTGTAATGGACTGATATTATCTTTAAAGCGTCGATAACGCGTAAAACCAACGTTATATGAATTTTTTTAAAAATTAAAATGCCGTGCAATGGCAAAATTTTGTTGCTCATCTGATGGTACAAAAAGTTAAGTTTCTACCATTTGCGGTTCCAAAGATATTGTTATTATGTTTTTAATGAAAATAAGGATAGTACAAGTCTAGTGCGTCTAGTTTAGACTTGTTCGACCATTCCATGTGGTGACGTAATTTGATTTACAGCAAAATATTGAAACTAACAAATTTTTTCAAGTTTTGCTTAAGGGGGTAATTGCGTTTTTAGGTGTTTTTTTGAAAAGCCATAGCTCAGCGTTTACAAATTCAAATCACAAGCGGTCTTTTGCATTAGGTAGAACAATATGTTTTCTAAATGTATGCCATGCATTTAAATTTAACCTGTGATTTTGTTTCCAGTATAAGCCACTAAAGAAAGGTCCTTTCCAAAATATTACAATTTTTTACAAAAAGTTTGCGCCACAGCTCTGAATCATACGATTACCTGTTGGGGCTGAAAGTTGGTAAGGTTTTTGACACGTTTGAAATCCCCAGGCATGTCCCCCACTTTTTTAATAACTAGTCAATTTACTGAGAAAATAGCTGAAAAGCAAACGCACCGAAAATTTAAGATATTTTTTTGTAATTAAAACCCTTCAAAAATGTCCACAGGTGAAATTTCGAAGAAGTGAGAGACATGCCTGGGGATTTTGACCTTTACAGTACTGTCCCAAAAATTCATGCTCAGGCGTCACTTATAACTTGAGTACTGGTGGCGCAAAGTTTACATAGAAATCACAAAAACCTCGAAAACGCAACTACCACCTTAAATGCACAGCATTGAGATTTGATCAGTCATGGTGTGATTCGTGTCCTAGTCAGCCCCTTCAGCAAAGGTTTTAGGGGTCATAACTTTTGATAGCGTAGACATACTATAATTATATTAGCATCATTGGTACGCTAGTTCAGAGAGCTTTCAAATGATGGGTGACAAGACCCTGTAACTTGACGCTAAGCTTGCGCCATAATTTAGAATGGGGAATTTAAATGTTTAAACGTGAATGGTATACGTTAAGTAAGGTATCATTCGAAAGCGCCTACTGTTCTGAGTTGAAAGACGTTAGTTTTATGTTTTTACGTTAACGTTGAAGCAACTTATGACGGTTCGAAAATTTGCGAATTAAATGGCACTGTAATATCATCTTACATTCATCGTAGTAGATGTTCGAGCCTGAAAATGTCAGTATAGAAAATTTTCATTTTTTTCAAACCGGTGTAGCGGTTAAACGGTTTCCTTTACGAACTGACTTTGAATAGAAAATATTTTGGCCACGCTGTCGGCTGATGACGAAAAAATGACGTTTCTGCTGTGAGCCGTTCCTGCGTTATTATCGTAACAAGTCTAGTGCGACTAGTTTAGACTAGTTCGACCACATCTAGAAATTCACGTGGTGTATTGTAAGACGAGAATTTTTTGAAAAATTTTCATTAAATTTGAATTACAATGCGATTTGATCGCATATGAGGTGATTATAGGTAGTCACCAAAGGGTAAAATTCCATAACTTTTTTTAGGGTTATGGTATCGAAGTGAAACTTGTTTTATATGCTTGCGTTCATCAAGTGCTATCGATTGATAGGTCGCATGATGACGTAAACGGCGACCAAGGGTCAGTATAAAATAAAAGTCATGCGTGACTGGCCGTTGCGTCCGTAAACGTCATCATGTAAGGTATCATTCGAAAGCCCCTTCAATTCTGAGTTGAATGCTGTCAATTTTGTGTTTCTACGTCAACGTTGAAGCAAGTTATAACTATTTCAATTTTTACGAAGTATTGTTCAATACGTTTATGGTGTGAGTAGTAGAGGAGGAATTTTTTCGAACAAAATTGTTTTCTAAAAAGAACTTTTGACCATAACTTATTTCAGGTACCACGTAAAAGGTTCTAGTTTTCAAAGTTAGATAGGGCAGAAGACTGGCTTTTATTTGATACCAAAAAAGCTATACGTTAACGCTGACTTATATACGGAAAAACGTCTTTGACCACATAATAATGTTTTTAAGCCACCACGGTTTTGGTAATAACTTACCAAAAATTTTCTAGTTTCCGCAATTAGATAGTTCAGAAAAGGCGCTTTCAATTGACACTAACCAAACTATTAGATTATGGCTGACATGTTCCCAATAGCGTCAAAATACATTTGAAATTTTAATAATACTGGACCGCCGCCATGGTTTTGGTCATATTTTTTTCAAGTACCGCGTAAAAAGATTTAGTTTTCGCTGTTGGATACTTAAGAGTTAGAGCTTCTATTTGATACCAAAAAAGCTATAGGTCACCGCTGACTTATATGTCGAAAAACGTAAAATTATTTTAACTAAATATTGCGTCAATTTTAGCGCAGTTTAGGCTATAACTTTATTCAGGTACCGCGTAAAAAGTTCTTATTGTCACTGTTAGTTAGGACAGAAAAAGAGCTTTCCGGTGATACTAAAAACGTTATGATATGTTACGATACGTAACGTTACGTTATGATAATTTTTATTTTTTTGTAACCGGTTTAGGGGTTAAACGGTTTCTTTTATCGATTAACTGTGAATAGAAAACTTTTTGCCCATGACTTCTGCTATCTAATAAAAAAAAGACGACGTTTCTACGTTGAGTGGTTCTTGAGTTATTATCATTTCTCTTTTTTGCGGAAAAATTTATATAGTATAGTAAGGTAAATAGTAAGGTAATAAGGTACTAAGGTAATAACTAAGGTAATTATTTTTCAGCAAGAAAGTTTATATAGTATAGTAAGGTAATAATACATTTAATTATAAACATTGCCTAAGCTAAATAACAGCTTTTTTTCACTGTTGAGTCTACATAGTGATCTGCTGATTTTTTTATCACTCTCCAAACAGTTAAATATATTATATTTGATGGACGAGCAATTTTCTGTGTTCTTTTTTCCTCAACATCGCAGATCAATTGTAGATGAGACAGGGAAACACGAGCACCCCAGACGACCAAATAAACTGAGCAGATCTACGCACAAGGAAAGTGACAGCAGCTTACGTCAGACAAAAAGCGGACACTTGCCTGGGAGCACCTACGCAGAAGAAACCATTTCAATTTAATGCTAAAACTAGTGTCAGCATGAAAAAGGTTAAGCTGTGTTTATACATACACTCATGTCAGAAACTTGTCTTATTACTGGCAATTATCAAACCACATAAGACTATCCAGAGCTGATACAAGAATTATCCATGTGTGTAAAAGAACACTGATCATAAGGAAAATACTGCAACCGTGGGAGCAGACCCTCAGGTTATATTCCCGACCCCCAACACAAACCAGTTCCATGCAAACATGATTGATGCGGTACTCTAACCTATTTCGCACTGATCTGGTGAGCTCGCACAGGCGAATGTGTCTATATGATTAATGCAGATTATGGGGAGTGACTGAATCAGGATGGTATGCAGTGTCAGACTGAAGATCCTAATCACAGATGAAGCATTCGCCTGATAAGCTCTGGGGTGGCCGTCGGTAGTGGAGATCTACTAGTCGAACGGTGTGGAATTCTGAAACGCGGGTCACTCCGCAGTAACGCGGACAAAAAAGTTTTCATCCACCACTGCAAAAACGTGGGTACCATCTAAAGTCTGAGGCGAGCAAGAGGGTTCAGATACATACCTCACAAGAGCGAGAGAAAACTCACACAGGCCTAGCCTCCTACCTCAGTAAAATCACTTTATATACTTCTCATAGATCTGTACAGTCGCGATAGACTTGTATCCTGATGCAAAAGCAGCATAGACTTCGCTACTGAGCTAACAGATTAGAATAATCCAGTGACTTGAATTCCTTAAACAGATGTTTTGATTCAGCTTCTTGATTCAGAATTAATCAGCATCACAAGCAAGTCAGAAAAAAATCCAACCCAAACGCAAATAAGCACACTGTGAAATAATTTATTTAACATTGTAACAAAACAGATTACAGAACTAACATAATATAAGGTGAAGAAGTATATACAGCCACAAAACATAGTGGTTTTCACAAAAATTATAGTTAAACTAATACATATAATTTACACGGCCCAAAATTTTAAGTTGGTAAAAGTAGCTATCAGTCTTACTCTATGCGTACAAAAACACATTAGATGCTACTGTTACTCTAAAAAATTTTGAAAAAAGTTAGGGGGTCATTAGTTTGAAAAATTTAATACACTATACGCTTACCAGACGAAATCTTAAGCCGACCTTTCAATTAAAAATTACCATCAGTTAGAATAACATTGTTTATTACAACAAAGGACAAATTGTTTCTAACAATGGCAAGCCGAAGTACATAATAGGAATATAGGATATTGCTATGACATACTCGCAAGTATAAGATACCCTAATACTCTTGATCTCATCCATCATTTACAAACGGGCTCATTACTACAACAGTAGACATTATGCAGTTATGTTGCTCGTGAAATAAGTAGACTACACCGGTAGCAGCAGGAGTACAGATCCGTACATGTATGCGGGGGATAAGGGGAACCCCCCAAATCGAGAGGTCAGGGGGGAGGGTCCGGAAAATTCGAATGAAATCACGTGAAAATGCTACTTTTTTGCGAAATTTTGCATGCAAACTTTAGGTCATTTTTGGTGGATCAGCCCCCCCCCCAAAGTTTTGACTCCGTTACATCTATGCACAAATCTCATTTATTATCTTGGCATGAACAAATGTACTCTTGCTACAACAAAAAAAGTTTGAAAAACTGATAATATATATCCAAACTAAACAATAAATGAAAAAGGCTGACTTATATTTATATTAAAGTAACACTTTTCGTACTAGTGCTTTGTTTTTAATGCAAAACTCACATATACTGCCTATTCGCAAAGTACATAATGGGAAGAATATGACGCTCTTTTGGCCAGCCTGGGTACAGGCACGGTGCATCATTTGGGTTAGGATCCCGGTTGGGCAGATAATGTGCAATGCATCCACTACACTACCAAGTGGCTATTGGGAGTCTTATACTTTCTGATTATGTACTCTCGCTATTAGAAAGTTCTAACTTTAACATCATGCTAAAGTATATACTGAAGAACAAAAAGGTTGAGTTTTAAACGCGAATGATACAACAGGCCAATTCATACTTCAGCAGGGCAGAAGACCAACCAAGCATTTTTAATGAGAAAAATATCACCATAGGTGCTTTTTCATTATGAAAAACAAACTGTCTGTCCGCGTCTCTTGTCGACCCTAAAGCAACCGCTAATCAAACAGCTTACTGCTGCACAACAAACAATGTTGTGACATTAAGCCCGGTTCACACTTCAATTGCTAAGTCCGGTTTGTACTCCCATTCGCATTAAACTTTTCAAACCAAAAAAAAATTTAAAATTGGAAAAAGGGGTTTAAAAAAAAAGGGACAAATTTTTTTTAGCAACTAACTAAACATCGTCTGTGACTCCGTCTTTTTAGATACAACAATGAACCGGGCTTGAGTCATGAATGTGAAGACAATAAAACTTGTGCGTCCGCAAGAAAAATCTCGCAATGATCAAAAATTCTTACTTCCATGCTGATTTGTCTCAGTGTTAAGATAATGTATATATAATTACGAGTATAGTTACCAAAAGTTTTAAACGTATTAGACTATTAATTATTATGTAAATTATACATTTTAAGCTATTTTGCGCTGTTTTACAAATCTTTACGGACACAAACAAGTATTTAGTGACACAGAGTTCTGCAATAACTTAGAACTCTTTCACACCTAGAAACTGATTTAGCATCAGATCAATAACATTCAGGAATCCTTCTTCGAAATAATCCTCAGAAAATTGATCTATCTTATCCTTAGCAGCCCGTCGCATCTCCTCACGTTCAGACGGCGTCATACGTAGAATAGCCAGCATTGCTGCAGCGTAGTCTTTCGCAGTACTGGCCAGAAATCCCACGCAGCCACGCTTGAAGTCACACGACTCAGAATTCGCTGACACTGCCAATTCTTCGACTTCTGACGAGTCCTTTGGCGTCGTCGTCTTTGAATTGGCTTGCTGTTCGTCTATCGGTCCAACAATGTCCAGCTGTGGTCCACCTGAATCGTGAGCTATCACAATATTGCCGGCCGCCATGGCTTCCACAACAGCTAAAATTAGAGCTTTTTAAATTTAGAAAATTAACTATACATATTACATTATTAGTTGACAGATAAAATCGTATTTTTTACGCTTAAAAATACACCAGTTTTCTGTGCAAAAAACTGACATAGCAACGTCACAGTTTCCTAAAGCTTTTACAATTTTTGCATCAAACTATAGAGCTATATATACATAGAGGATAGAGGATAGAGCTGTATCTCTAACTCAATTATAGAAATTCGTTATGAATTAACGTGCAAGAGCTAAACTAGAAAATAAATGATAAAATTTTTCAAAAAATTTACTCAATAGTGCGAAACGCCGAATAGTATGTAACACCTGAAAGACCTTCAAATCTCCAGGAAAAAAATCACAACCAACTAAAATCGTAAGAATCTTTAAATCAAGACAAAAGTCAAATTTGCCAGAAATTCACGTCCGTACCGATGCCAAAATGTTCATTCCACATAGTATGCAAATTGATCAGCGTCTCTGACAGCTGCTGCTGTAGGTCATCAAAGGGCGCATTGATTTTCCACTCCACCAGTTGCGCAATATCCAGTTCAGCTGCGTAACGACGCAACTGCTGCACTCGCTGCCAGTCTGCGTCGTTGCGTATTCCGCCGACCAGCACCAGACGCAGCCTTAGATCAGCATCTAGGCTGGGCAAATAGTCATGAACAAATTTGGCAAAGGCAGCCAGCTGCAGTTCGTGATCTTTCTCTGGTCTAAACTGGCCCACCGAAATGACACGGACGGTTTGTTGGTTTGACTGAAAGAAATTGCGTTTATTAATTAATTAGTGCTAGTTTCTGAATACTGGGTACTTCCCTAAAGAAACACACTTTTAGGCTCGATTCATACTTACAGCCGTATGTCCGTTCAGCCTGCAGAATGACGTCACTATCAGCCTAGAGCAGTGGTTCAACCAGGCGCCAGCGCATGTGACGTCATTATTTCGTCATTTTGTCGGCTGAAGGGACATACGGCTGTAAGTATGAATCAAGCCTTATTAGTTTGGTCATAGATTTTTGAACCCAATCGATCCCGACTTAAACCGTACAAAACCTCAAGCAAAGATTTTTTCACATCTACAGTAAGTTGTGCTCTGAACGTGCAGCTTGACCAGTTCAAAAACAAAGCCCACAAGCGAATAAGTTAATTTTTTGTTTCACACTAACTTCATCTTATAAATACCACCACGAGTACATACTAGAAAAAGCATCCTCTGCAGCTAAATTGCACTTAAAACTGTAAACACACCAGCAAATTTTCAGCTGTACTTTCATGTCTGACGACAACATCACAAGGAGGATGAAGGATAATGGTTCGAGACTTCTGTCTCCACATTTGCACGATATGGTTGTAAGTCCATGTTGAATTAACCTGTGGAAAAAACAGCTCACCAATCAATATAGCAAACTTTTATAGGTTTGCCAACATACACATACATGTAGTTGGGGGATGGGGACAGAAAAATTTTGCAAAATTTTGCGATCAGGGGAGGAGGGTCCCCCAAAAAATTTCGACAACGTTACATATATATATATATATATATATATATATATATATATATATATATATATATATATATATATATATATATATATATATATATATATATATATATATATATATATATATATATATATATATATATATATATATATATATATATATAATATGCCTTTATAGTTTTTCGATTAGAAAACAAGAGCATAGTGGCACAAGAGCAAAATAAAACTATAACTGTTACGTATCACGTGCCCTGCTTTGCCTTAATCACAAAATATATCAAAAGCATACCAGCACAACATGAGCACAGCGCCCATTAAGGCCGAACAGAGCAGCAAAGGCATAATAGTAGATGAGCTTGAGCCTAGTCAGCAGCCAACTCTGTGAAATTGGTGTTCAGATTGTTGTAGCTGTCACGTCGGGACAAAACCAGCTGAAGCATGTCACTGCTGATGGTAGGATAGTGCACGTAACAGAGCACCTGTAAATATTAAGGAAACATTAAAAACAAATAAGTACGCATTTTTAAACGTTTTTCAGTAAAATAACAGGGGACGCTGGGTTTTTTTTCGCTGGCAAATTTTCGCAATTTTGCGAAAAGCTTGAAATTTTTTTTCGCAAAATCAATTTTTTTTCGCAGACTTGCTTTTGTTACGTAATGCAGTAGACTTTGCATTTAAATGTTAATAAAACAGTATTCCGCCTATACAGGATGAAGACTGGCGCAATTTTTACTCTTTTTGGCGAAAAAACAACGATTTTGACATTTTTATTTAAATTTACGGAGCCGTCCTAAGAATTTTGTGTAATTTTTCACAATCGATGCTCAGCCGTAAAGTAATTTCATAAGACCCTGCCAATGACCAAGTTAGGACTGAAAAAGCTAACATTTTGAAATGTTTCTCAATTATGTCACATCCGACCCCTATTATACTGTCTATTAGTGTTACATGCAGTCGGTGTGATGATATATGAAAGATAATCTGTCCCGTTTACAGTCACTAGAAACATCAAGCCACAAAGTTGCACGAGTCCGGGCCTAAGGGATCACAAAAAGTCGGAGAATTTTTCAATTCTTAGGCAAAACTTGGTCAATTGGGGCCGTATCGGAAATGTTTTCCGACCAAACCACAAAAATCAGCGCATAGACCTCACGAGTTCACCTCCACTGCGTCAAAATTTTTTCGCAATTTTGCGAAAAGGTTTGAAAATTTTTCGCAATCACCATTTTTTTTCGCAATTGCGAACGTTTTTGCGAACAAAAACCAGAGGGGAGGTTAAGCCCCCCCCTAATTTGAGGATCCGAGACAAGTCCCCTCTCTCAGACATGATGATCCAAAGGCCAACAAAACAAACCCCCTCCTTAGTGCTGAAAAGTTAACGAGCCCCGAAAAGACCAAATTTACGTATATTTAAGGTTTAAGATTCAAGTATAATATGAATAATATGTCGTACGGCACCAAACTGTCGTAACAATTAACAAACTAATATAACGAATATAGCGAAATGATACCTTACATGATCCAATGTATCGAAACAAAGGCATAGTGAAGGCGTAGCCCATTGAGTCGATGAAAATGTCAGGCACAAACTGGATCAGTGCCTCGCAGCCCAGCAGAAATCCGCCTATGCTCTGCCCGATTAGCGTAAAATAAGGATATGTGCTGGCTTCCACCTGAAAAGACTCAGCGTACAACAAAAAAACTAAAACAATCCAGTCAGCCGAATAACGATAAACAATGATTTAATTTTGTAGCTTTCAAGTGTGTCAAAAATAAAAAAAGGACTATAATTATTACTTATCTGTTACGTTTCTGCCGTTCGCCGAAGTATAATCTCTAAGTAAACACAATTAGTTACAAAGGTTTTGTCCCCTGAAGCTGCCAGTAATGTTGTGTGTATATATTAGGTTAGTTTTAACTTTAATGAATGCGGTTATAAAATGTATAATCACTTGTATATAACGTTTAAAATTAAAGGACTACGCAACTGTCCAGAGCCCGCTGTAGGCTGGCGACTACGACCATGCCGAGATCTGCAATTAGTTACATATTTTTTAACGCAGACCAATCGCACTAAAACACTATGTATATATAATACATATGTATATGTATATCTGTATCATGGCCAAACAGAACACGGTTTTTTTTTTGCTCAAATTTGTGCTCATTTGAGCATTGGAACATAAAAATGAGCATTGAAAAATAAAAATGAGCATCAAATGAGCATTGCTGACATTGCCAAAAGACGTCGCCAGAAGGAAAAATTTAGAAGATCAAAAATAATTTTCAGTCATATTTTATACAAGGGTCCCCCCTTTGGTTTTTGGGTCGGTCGGAAAGATTTTCGGTATGTCCCAGATTGACATAATCAGGCTAGAAACGGTTTCTCCATTGAAGTCGCCAAGTACGAACACTAGGTTCATATTCATCCCCTTATGCTTATAATATAGTTTATCTCTAGTATCCAGTAGTGTCGGTAATGTGTGGACAAGGGCGTAGCTAGGTGGCAAATGTCTCTCTTACATTAGCGAGACGAAAAAATTTCAGACTTTCGAAGTTGCGGACAGACAAATATATACGGTGATTTGTACGCAAAAAATGTCTTTTACCTGCATGGTTTCAAGAGGTCTGTTTTCTATAAATTCTGCATGTTTTATTGGTGGCTGCCGCTGTACCGCCCCTAGCATTCTCAAATAACTGCTATGCTATTTTCAAAAAATAGTCGAAGGTGCGACCCCCCCCCCAACGAAATTATTCCCAGTCAATTTTTACACAAGCGTCCTTTCCCCCATTGGTGTTTATAGCACAGCCGAAAAAATTTCCGATACGTCTCCAATTGATTAAATTTGGCCTGGAACTATAAAATTTCGAAATTTTTTTCTGGAGATTGCTGCCTGCAGACCCCTGCAGCTCTATGGATTACTATTCCCTGTTATTATCTTTCATTGAAGATTATTCATGTATACACCACACGAGTACATTATTATGCTGCATTTATTTGTGTAACACACTGTTCGATGTGGCGTTCCAATCTTTTGTTTTAATTTTCCTTTCTGAAAAAATTTCTGCTACGTCTCCAGTTCACTAAATTCGGCCAAAAAATGACTAAATCTCCAATTTTTTACTTGGGGCTGCCGCCTCTAGATCCTTGCAAAGATGTAGCTTACTGATCTTGCGTTTCTACTGCGAATTTAGTGTCAAAACTGCGAAAAAATTAGTACTACGATTTAGTATTAAAACTGCGAAGAAGTGCATTTTAACCTATTACGAGAAATCGAATGGTCATGGCCGCCAAATTTTTTTGCGGGAACCGTCCTTACCCTTAAAATAGTTCATATACGTCACCCCAGATCGGCCTCAACCCCCATAAATTTTCCTTGTAAAAAATTAGTGTAGCACCCCCTTTTTCCGGTTGACGAAGAAGAATTTGCAAGCAAAAGACTACATATATACGTGTTTTGACAATGCAACACGGCGAAAAAAACGTTCAAAAATTTTGAGCATTCGAACGTAAAAATGAGCATTGAAATTTAAAAATGAGCACAAATTGAGCATTGGCCGTTTTGAAAAAAAAACCCGTGAAACAGAAGCAGTAATGCTTCTGTTCTGAGCATAACTGAACGTCACTTACTAGTGACCACTGACCAGATATCG